>JAXGGA010010041.1:0-48761 GCA_038373865.1 Uloborus plumipes | reverse complement strand
CAGGGAAAGTTGCAACAACGCTGGGAAACTGCATTCCAAAGATTATCTTTTCATCTAGCTTTTGAGGCGACAGGGTGTGCTGTCCTTCAATGCCATGGGGTCCTAATGAAGCAGAAGAAACTCTCCACCCACTGCGGATTAGAGGGGGTGAAAATCCTTTGAGAAAGACTGACTCTTTACGGGTACACTTGTTATTTTGGTGCTGACACGTATTGGAAATCTTAGGGATAGAAGGGGCATCCGCAAGGAGGGTTAGGACTCACCTATTTCACATTTTAGCATGAAATCAGTTAAACATAATGCAATACCGGGTAACGCTGGGTACTAGTATTCTTAAAAGTAGGATATTCCATTACTCAGGCTCAAAATAATATATTACAATGGTTTACTACTTTTTCAAATGTATTATATTAAGCGGAATATTATTTTAACCGATGTTCTAATAAGCGGACTCTACTATACTTACTCATTTCAAAAAAAAAAAAAAACTACAAAATTTAAGTTAAGTGTAAATTGCTTCGTCGCATCATGTTTTAAATATGATTCGATGTAGAATATGGAATTCAAAAATCTGTACACAGATTGTAGACGAAAAACAATGTTTTTATAAATAAAACAATGTAATCAAAAGTTTTCTTTCTTTTTTCGTTTTCATCTCTTAAATTGGTGCTAAATTGTAATTCTGTCTTAAATGTTCAATTTAAAAAGTTTTATATTGAAAAACATAGGCAGACCAAAATTGATTTGTACCTGAAAATGCTTTACAACTATTTCTTGTTTTCACTAAGTTAGTCACAATACAGATACACATATTTTTATTTATTGTTTTACTTTTTCATTGTGTCAGGCACGGCATAATTGCAGCGCAAGTGCTGCTTCTTATTCCAAACGTATGGTTGACGTGCCGTAGTGTCAAGTTTTGGAAATAAATTATTTAAAAAATATTAATTGTTCCTTATCTTTTCGTAGCAGTGCACAGGCGACAAATATCCTTAAGTAACACAGAACTTTTTTTTTTATTTCAAGTGCACCTTAAAACTGTTTACAGCTTAAAAATATGGTTTAACTAAATAAAAAAAAATACCCTACTTAAAATTAAATTGTAATTTTTGTATTGTAATTATTGTTGTTTTTACAGTATAAAATACAGAGTATTTTATAGTAATAAACTAAAAATTGCTAATTTTACCGTAATAAACAGTACAATTGCTACGTTTACAGTAGTAAACTAAAATTGCTAATTTCACAGTAATAAACTAAAATAGCTAATTTTACAGTTTATTACCGTGCATTTTACAGTTGAAAACAGGAACCTCTGCTGCCAGTATTACACTGTTGTTTTTAGAGTATAATACAGCTAAATTTTACGCAATAAACTGTAAAACTTCTAACTTTACAGTAAAAAACTGTAAAATTGCTAGTTTTACAGTTTATTGCTGTGCATTTTACAGTTTTAAATGGAACCTCACCTGCCAGCATTTTACTGTAAAAACAACAGCTAATTTTTGCAACGTGTGAATGCATTACGGTATTTGTGAAAAGGTATTTTGATCTATTGCTGTTGAGAAGCAATGAAAGTCCATGAAGTATTGTAGTTCAGTCAGATGGTAGGATACCTTTCTTTTTGAATGTTACAAAGAGCTAAACTTCATGAGTAATACCTCTGCAGGGTTTATCAGTAAAGGGGAAGGTCCTGGTGTTTGTTTTTCGTCCCATTCCTCCCAGAACTGTAACCGTTAATTCTGATGACGCTATCTTGATTTATTCTAACACATTCAAACTGCTAGAGGAAAATAGTTGTTGTTTACCTTTTGAAGATTAGTTGTGAAATATGTTCCCGATTGTATATGGAGTTTATCCAAACAACTGTATTTATTGACGTTACGTGCAAATCCAGCATTTAATCCATTGAAGGACAAATCCAGCTACTACCTTAAATCCATTGTTGAACGTATCCCGAAGTTATACGATTTAATTATTAAAAAACCCCTAATACCTGTGAATGAAAATATTTAATGCTTCGATTTAAAATTAATGGAGAAATGAAACAAAACTTGTTAACTTAGAGTTAAAATTCAATTTCTCAAAGATAAATTTATGGAAATATTGAATCGGTCCGAAAATGTTTTACTAGTTATATTAAGTAAGGTATAATATAAACGATCAAACCTAAACTATTTTTCTTGTTTGCATATATTAGTTTAATTGCATCTTTAAAATATTAATTATAAGCTGTCAAAAACATTTGTTCCAGTAATAGGGATTAACTGTTTACATAAAAGTATAGTTCAGCAAAATTAACCTATTTTTGCATAAAAATGAACTTCTCTTTTGTTACATTATCGGTCTGAGATACTTGTAAGTCATGTTATTATTTTTCAAACGGATATTTTTTCTTTTGCTGTCAAGTAAATGTCATGTATAACAGGTTACCATCTCCAAATTTAATTAAACCTCACTGTTCACTAGGTACATGTTGCTTAGATTCTGCATTTAGCGGCATATATTCAAAATATATGACTGCATTCTTACTTTCAAATAATATACAATATTTTTAAGTGCAAAATGAACACTTCAGGAAATATTACTTTTTGGGGAAAGGTTTTTATTATCCTTGAGTATGGTTTAAAATCTGCATATTTAAGTGATTTATTTTGTATTAATTAACTATGTCGTATATAGCTAAAACTTTATACGGGAACATTATTTGATGTATTTTTTTTTGTGTGTAGCATTTGAAAATTGAGCATGGCAGCAATGCAGGTAGCCATGCAATAGGTTGCAAAAAAGGAATTGAATCCCGGCACAATTTTTGCTGATTCTTTTGTAAAATGACCTTTTTCATTTAATTAGAACCCTTAAGAGAAAATTTCCCTATCACTTCCTTCCTATGTTTTAGTTTCTGTAATTTTGTGATCCTGATTTTTATTTATTTATCTTATTTTAAAATTTAACGTTCAAATATTCCGTGTTCTTACTCTGATTGAACTACTAAGGGGAACGTGGATAAATACTATGACAATCAAAGGTTTCTAAAATGCTATAGGAGTAAAATTAAAAAAAAAAAATCGCATGTTGCAAGAAACTTGTATTGCAGCATATGTTTCTTATAATAATAATAATAATAACAATAATAGTAATAATAATTATTATTATTACTTTAATTATTTTAATTATTATTATTTTTGAAGGAGAATCCTCTAACTTAGAACGTGAATTATTAAAGGCGATTGCTGTTTCTGGGTATTTTTCTTACAATTTCTGCACTTATTTCCTTATTGTGGAAATTATTGTAAGTTCCAGCTGTATTTTTATTAGCAACATAATATATATTGTTTTATACTGAATAGACTAAATAATAATAATAATAATAATAATAATAATAATAATAATAAAAATAATAATAATAATTATTATTATTATAATAATAATAATAATAATAATAATACTAACACTAATAACAATAATAATTACATTTTTAGATCTTGCATATGACGTTTAGTTATTATTATTATTATTATTGTGTATAAATTATGTTTATTAAAGTAACGATTGCAAATACAACTAATACTTCAAAGTAAATCAAATATAGCATTCACATTAAACATTCACAGTATTGATAACTTCATGGCCATTAGTTGAATTAGAGTAAGGAAGAATATTTAAACGTTAAATTTTAAAATAAAAATATAATGAGTTATAATAATATAAAATATAATTTAACTTATATAACGAGTGTATTTTTATTGATTCTTGTTTTCCTTTTGCATTCATACGCTTTCCTTTTTTGAGAGAAATTTTGATTTCCCTGAAAATCTCTACGCAGACTTAATGATGCGTTGATGGAACATCTTAACCGACGGATTAATTCTTTTCCTAAACTATTGAATTCTAGCTAAACCGATAAGGACGTTTCCGAGAAAGAGAGAATAGGGAGGGAAAGGCTCCGAGAAATCGGTAATACTGTAGTAATTCCAGTAACTTACAGTGACAAGGTCAAAAGAGTCTTAATGAAACTATCTGAAGGACAACTCTACGTAGAAAGTAGAGTTATCCTTTCCAAATCACTGAAAAGAAAAAACGTTGAATTCGTACTAGTAACATTGAAAAAATAGAAAGCAAAGAACTCTAAAACTTAACTCCAAAAATCTGAAGTTGTTTCATTTTTAATCTACAGAAGCTTTCTATAAGCCTCGTTCGTATTAAACAGTATGAAATAAAATAAGCTTATGATTTCTTGATTCAAGCATTAAATTTTTGCTGTTAATCCCAATACCTTTATATTTAGGTCAATTCTAAAGAAGCCAATTAAATTTAAATTAAAAATTTTAGAGAGGAAATGGGAGATATACTTTTTACAAATAGTTTTTACCTTGCCTACATTTCCCCCTTTCTGCATTTTTAATTTAAATTTATATGGTTACCCTCAATGAACCTTAACTACATTTTTTTGATGGTTGCATTAAAAAAAACCCACAGAATTGAATCGTTTAGTACATTATGGTGCAAATCAAGCTTGAAGAAATAGTCTTTAGAATAAAAAAATAAAACAGTCATTGTGGTGTAGTAAGTTAAAAAGTTAATTAAATGTAATAATCATTCTATAATCTTCAAAAATTTACCTCCTCAAATAATTTAAAAACATAAATAAAACTGAAAATCCCAATTATTTCTGCTGAAAGAAAAAGATAAACATCCTGCTGAAAAGGAAAAGATAGCTTCGAGCATTGCTCCAATTCTTAAAGAAACAACCTCATCTGGAATGCAGTGAGCAAAGAAACTTAAATTTTGAAAATGAATACATTAGGCCGCGAAATCGTTAGTGCTTAAAACAAAATCTACCAAACATTATTATAAGACTAGATGAAAAACAAATTATAAAGTTAAATTACCGAACAGTAAAAATTGCTCACTTAACATTCCGCAATTAAACACGACATAAAAAAAAACAACCGTACATTGCATTGGAGTGAAATACCCAAAAGCGCGGCTTTCAGAAAACGCAAGAATACATCTTAAAAAAAACAAACTCACCCAGTGGGGTTGACAAAGTTTATTACGTCGTCCAAAGCTTATGAGTTACAAGCGCTGTCTTTTTCATCCTCAATAACAACATATACATATTTGGGAATCTATAGGCACCTCTCAAGTTCAGGATTATCAAGTACCGGAATTGGCGCTCAAATTCTAACAATCAGAGACGCTCAAAACCGGCCTTAATATCCACTAAAAAAACTCCTGGATAGAATTCGAAAAATATCCCCCCTGTCTCTGTTGCCGAAACTTTATATATCTTTCTTGTGTAGTTCTTCTTCACTTTACTTCTCTCCCTCACTCCCATTGCCAGATGCCCGATTTCCATCTTTTTAGCTTCTTTTTACCTCCTTAATTGATTCCATCTTGGATCATAGCAGCTTTTCGTTGCAACCATGACTCTTTTTTTCCCCACAGATGTTTCTCGCGTGGGAGGAGCCTGAATTCCTCTTCGGTCATAAATTGGGGGTGTGTCAACGACTTCCTGTGTTGATTCTCCTGTGCCAAAAAAACTGCTTCTTTCTTTGCGTGGAAGGGTCATTCGGGCGATTCCATTTATAGTTTTCTTCGTCAAATTGGGGGAGGGAGGCGCCGGACTTAGCGATTTTTCGTAGATTGTTCATTGAAGTTTCATTAAGTCATGTATCCACCACATTCTTCCAGTGGTACGAGAAGAAAAAAAAAAGGAGAGAAAAAAAAAAGAAAACTAACCAGTCCATGCGGTGTTGAGACTAGCACACTACTATCATTAGAACCAATTCTGCAACATAATAAACTTTTAAATTTCACTGTATAAATATATAATGAAAAACAAAATCAATTGTTTTGACTATAATAATTTTCGTAAATGGGACCCCAAAAAAATTTTTTTTTTTCAAAACACAACATCAACAACACAGATATTAAACAACAAACCAAAAATTGAAACCGCCACAAGGTGAGTATCCCCCCCCCCCCATTCCCACAAATGTTCAACTGCAAGTCAGTAAAATCTCACCAACAGCCTGTACAAAATGGGACGGAAAAAAATTTCTCTATAACATGTAAGAGATACCTCATCAGCTCTTATTAAGCCCTGAAGTCTCACAAAACACTTCAAACATATTGGTAAACACACCATCAGTGACAGCATAGTTAACATACATGATTTAAAATGTGGTGTCATACTTAACCTAAAAACTAACTCTACTATGGCAATATTCAGCCATACATTAAAAACATGTAATCAAAACTTAAACATGACATTTCATTTTCATTTTTGTTTAGCAGTAAACCATTATGCACACAGCTTCAACATAATTGTCCATCATACAAATGTATATGGTTCCATTGAACCGGTTTTCTAACTGTTACATTTTCTACCAAGTGAAGAATTTACAACAAAGGAAAAAATAAAAAATACAAAAAAAAAAAAAACAATTACTTATTAACTTAGAGATTTCTACTCTTTTTTTTTTTTTTGAACTTGAGGAAATAAGTGGTAACCACCCCAAATACGTCATGGCAAGTGTATAAACAACAAAGTACTTCCGCCTACCTTAAGCATACCCAAAACTTTTACCGCCCATCTACACCTAATTATAAAACTGAACAAAAACTAATTAGATACAACCACACCCTTGGAGTAATTATAATGAAAACAAATTTACAATGACACATTGACATACCAACCCAATTGTCAAATTATTGATCCCCAAAGAAAATCAACCATGGATAATGTTTACGCCAGCATAAACACAGAGTTTCCAAGTGGATGAACAATAAAACAAAGTGTACAGTACACCAATCAAAAATCAACAGGTATGCCATAATTAAAATCAATGACCACACAATAACCTCAGCTGAATACTAATCCTGATGAACAGAAATTACCCCAAAAATGCAGTAAACACCCATTCTCTCATACAACTAATGACTAAAATCAAATCACCATGATCAATTCTCAAGCAAAGATTTGATTCTGTAATATGAATAACTCTACCTCGAGCATTGTATATAAAAAAATAGAACATAGCAGAATTAATTAAAACACAAATAAACCACCACCATGTTTGTAAACATTATCAACATAGAGGGGAAAAAAAAACTACCACAATTGCCCAGGACGCAATTGTAAACAAGCCCCTTTCTTATATCAGAGAGAAAGAGCAGTATACATACTGCATATTACGACTAAACATACCACAATAACAACACAATACTAAAAAAATCACTGGCACAGACATGTCCTCAAGAACAAAAAATTTTCCCGAGGGATCTACACTAGCTTATGAATGAGAACGTAAATAGTATTTAGGTACAGTAGGAGGTTGCACTCCCTGTGGACTAATTAAATTGTGTTTCCTAGGAGGGGCTACTCTTAGCCGGTCAACATGCACAATAAAAGACCTAGCATGTGGATTATCGAGAAGTTGAATCTTGTAATTTAAATCATTTAATTTTTGAATAACACTATACGGGCCTGTAAATGTTGACTTAAAACCGTACTTTGCTCTCAAGTAAACAATATCTCCTTCTTTAACATTTCTTACAGTTGAACGCTGAAATTGTTTGTTGTTTTGTGAAGCTCGCTTGTCTTTAAGGTTCCTATAGGCTGTTTCATTAGTTATTTTCAAATCAGTTAACACCTCGTTAAGATAATGAGCCTTATCTAATTGTATAGGTTGAATACTTTCATTATACGTATCAAACACCAAAGACAGATTTCTGCCAAAATGAAGCATGTTGGGTGTGAACCCAGTTGTACTATGAATTGTCCCATTATACATAGACTGATGAATCAGAATAGCATTGTGAAATGACACACCTTTCTCAATTAAACTAATAATTGCCGCCTTGGCTGCTGAGTTTATACGTTCACTTTGCCCATTACATTTTGGGTTGAATGGAGATGTGTGAGAGGGTACTATACCTAGCGCTTTGTTTACCTTGTCAAAAACCTCAGAGATAAATTGTTTACCCCTGTCTGTGAGCACTAGGGTCATCCTACCAAATGTAGCTATATAATTAATAAAGTGTTTGGCCACCGTTTCTGCCGTAATATTGGTCAACGGATAGAACATAGCATGTTTAGAATAATGATCTAAAATTGTCAATACATTTCCATATTGCTTTATAGGGCCCAGAATATCTAAACTTACAATATCATTAACTTTGCCCGGAATAGGAACATCCCCAAATCTACTTGGTTTGTTATTATAAGGTTTGTTTTTAATACACTCTTCACATGACAACACATAATTTTGCACACTGCCAAACATACCCTTCCAAAAATAGGATCTAGACACAATCTCAAAAGTTTTGTGAATCCCCGTGTGAGAAACATGAGCAATTTTTAGTACTTCAGCTTTTAATGACTCGGGAACCACTACCCTAATAGCACAATGTGTCACGGATAAGTCACAGTGACGTCACTGCGAGTCACAAGCGTCACAGTCACACCGTGACTCAATTGTGACGATGCACAAAAGTCACATTGTGACTCGTTTGCGACATTTGCGTGTGACTTCACTACAACGTCGCTGTGACAGCTGAATTGTGACCGGTCACAATGTAATGTTGTGGAGACGTCACATTGTGACCTTAATGTGAATTTTCATTAAAATATTTTTTTACCGATTGAAGACCGAATTAATAATACCGAATTAATAATTTTACGTTACAAAATCAGTCAAAAAAATTTTTTAAGAGCCTCAATCACTTTCTAACAGACAGCAGTAACAAAAGCGACCAAGTGACAAACACTTGCGAATGTCAATCCGTGATGACGTCAAAATTGCAGTGACGGCCCTTACAACGTCAATGCAATTTTGGACAATTTGTTTTTTGGACAATCCGTGACAACATGACACAGTCACGGAAACCGTTGTCGTGTAATTGTGTATTTGATGCGACGTTTTGATAGTTTGTATCGGTTATGCGGCTTCTCATTATTGTCACTATCAAATTTCTTTACTTACTTGTGACCTTTAAATGACGTCGCTGTAAAGCCCTGTAGTGATTTACAGCAGATGCGAAAACGGGGTATGATTATGAATAGCACAGTGACAAAAATAAGACGCTTTTGCGACTCGGGTGCGTCACAAGTAAACTTACGAATGAAAATTCGCGGCGACATCACAAGTGCGATGTTGCAGTGACGACGCCTGGTAGCACGAAGGCAGTCGATGTCACTTAGTGCTGGTTTTGCGCCTTATTTGTGACTTTTAAATGAAATTCTTCAAAGCATTATTGCGATTTAAAAAAGTCGCAACAAACGGGATGTGACTACGAATTGCACAGTGACCAAAATAAGACGCTTTTGTGATACCTCACAAGCGAAGTCGCAAAGATGTGGCAGCAACTTACGAGTGTCAGCTCGCGGAGAAGTCACAAGGCGTAGAAGTCCTCAGGTGCCGTCACTGTGAAGTCGCACTGTGACGCTGCCGCGACTTCACGCGTACGTCACTGACTGGTCGCATCAGTCGCTGTGACTGTGATGTAAGGTCGCTAAACCGTCACTGTGAGACCTAGGTTGCAATTGGGTCGTCAGGCGTTGTCACTGTAAAGTCGCATTGTGAAGTCGCCGTTGCTGACATTCGTAAGTAACTTGGTTGCGACTTCACTTGTGACGCATGCGAGGGTCACAAAAGCATTGCATTAGCAACGCCTGAAGACGCAAGTGGGACTTTTCTCTGACGTCGTGGTAAAGTCGCATTGTGACTTAAAACTGTCACATCGACGTGGATGGGACTCACTTTGTGACCACAATGTGACCTTCAGCAGCTCTTTACTTTTTGAGTTTCCTCTTGTAACTCTCGTCTAGTATAGTGGTTAGAATTCTTGGCTTGCATCCAGACGACCCGGGTTCGATTCCAGGCGTGGGACAATGGGTTTCGCAGCGTAATGGTTGGCGGAAAGTATGTTGATTCAATCCAGGTTCTTATATCAGTGATTTCTGATGTCAGTAAAAGACTCTTTTATTTTTTCAAAATTAAAAAAAATATTTTATGACAGGTCGTCGGGCGCCGTCACTGTGAAGTCGCATTGTGACGCCGCCGCAACTTCACACACAGGTCACTGACTGGTCACATCGGTCGCTGTGACTGCGATGTGAGGTCGCCAAACCGTCACTAGGTGACCTCGGTTGCAATTGGGTCGTCATGCGCCGTCACTGTAAAGTCGCATTGTGACGTCACCGCGGTCGGACATTCGTAAGTCGCGGTGACGTGGTTGCGACCGCGCTTGTGACGAGCGTCACGGGTCACAAAAGCGTCACATTTTGGTCACTGTGCTATCAGGGTATACAACCACTGTCTTTAGTTTTGTTATTTTTATACATTAATAAACCAGAAAGAGGTGATACAAAAAAATTCTGAACTTTATTTGCATTAATTAAAGAGCCAGACTTTAGCATGGAGATAATTTCCTGAACATTGGTATCTGCTTTTTGCTCCTGTAACAGTGTATCTTTAGAAATTTCCATTGGTGTATCAGATTGCTCAAGTGCATTAACCAAATCATGTTCTCCTAACTCAGTAAATGGGATAATGGGACCTTCCGCAGTATCCTTAATAGCAGATTGCTTAAAATCAGGATCAGGGGCTCTTGAACCGTAGTCCGCAAGAATATTTTCTTCCGCTGGTAAATATTCTATTTCGTATTCAAATTCACTATTGGCCATTAACCAACGTGTTTCTATAGCTGCCGGAGATGTAGTTTTCTAATAATGTTTCAAAGGTTTACTATCGCTCAAAATTCTAACTTTTCAGTGAAAACTGTAGTCCTTAAATGCCATCATTCCCTTGTAAATAGCATACAATTCAAGTTTTATAGGGGGGTAATTTTTCTCAGCTTTATTTAACCCTTTACTGTAATATGAAACTGGATGATACCCATCCTCATACTCTTGTAACAGAACCGCACAAATTCCAGAGTAACTTGCATCGGTTTGCAAAAAGAAATCCTTATTCCAATCAGGTAACTTGACAAAGGGTTGTGAAAAGAAAATTTGTTGTAATTTTTCAAAGGCAAATTGATGTTTGGCATTCTAATTAAATTTTGAATTCTTTCTCGTTAAGTCAGTGAGACAATCGGTTAATTTAGCATACTCAGGAATAAGAGATCTATAAAATCCACACAATCCCAAGAATTTCCTGACTTGTTTAACAGTAGTAGGGGGTGTGAATGCAGTAATCTTAGAAATATTGGATGATATGGTCTTAATGGAATTATGAGATATATTAAATCCCAAGTAATCTATCACATCTTTAAAGAAAACACATTTGGATGAAGACAGGGTAATGTTGTGAGCAATTAATACATCTAACAATGCCGTAACTCTCTCAAGAACCTGATCAAATGAATTTCCACAGACAATGTAGTCATCCATATAGCAAAAAATACTAGTAATGTTTTTACATTATAACTCCTGACACAGAGAATCAGAGAGTTTTTGAAATGTGGAAGCACTTGTCTTTAGCCCAAAAACCATCCTCTTTGATCTGAATGAGTCAAATGGGGTAACAAAAGTAGTGTAATCTTGCAAGTGTTCAGGGAGGGCAATTTGCCAAAAAGCATTCTTCAGATCTAACACACAATAATATTTATAAGCTGAAATGCTGTTGATTAGTGTGGAAATCCGGGGGAGTGGGTATGCTGAATTCTGTATTGCCGAGTTCAATAATCTGAGATCCAGTGCCATTCTATATTTAGGTTTTGCCGAGGGATCCGAGGGGTCCATTTTTTTTTAACTAGTAGAAGTGGAGCACTCCAATGCGAATTTGCACGTTCGATAATTTGAGCTTCTAATAACTCATTAATTTGATCTCTGAGTTCTTGTTGAAGTGCCTGAGGGACAGGAAAAGGAAGGGTTTTCAGAGGACTTGAATTTTTAAGAGTAATCTGTGGAACCACCCTGTCGCAATGGCCAAGGGTTTTAACTGATTTTGAAAAAGCTTGAAATTTATTCATTAATAGGTCAAGGAAAATTTGTTTTTGTTCAGGTTCCAAATGATCAAGTTGAAAATCAGATGGAGACAATTCAGCTTTTCTAAGAGCAATAATTTCATCCGAAGCAGTAATAACATTACAAATTTCCTCGTTAACTCCCTTATTCCCTGCTTTATCATAATTATGCACTAATTCAATATCTGTATCAATTTTCCTCATTATTCGGTTCTTGTTAATGTGAATAGTCTTATTGCTTAAATTTGTGACAAAAGTAGAAAATTGATTATTTTGTATGTTATGCAGAGAGTGGTGTAACTCAATGTTATATTCATGAATAGTAGGTGTAAAAGAAACTAAATTATCAGAAATGTTACCTTTGCTATTTAGCAGAATTTGGACTGATTCCCCAGGTGGTACAATCACTTTTCGCGCTAAGACCACTTCATTACTTTCCTTCGACAAGCTATTTACTTCATTTTGGCTGGAAAAATTTAAAGGCAAGTAAAAATTCTCAAATTTTACAATATTCTTTTTAGAATCCAAAATGACATTATACTTTTTTAAGAAATCGAATCCCAAAATACCATCATAATGGTCATTTTTAAAATCAGCAATATAGAATACATGTCTGTGAAAGACTTTATGAATTTTAAATGACATTTCTACACATGCCGAGAACGACAATTGTGAATTAACTGTGCGAATTTGTACTGTTCTTGATAGATACCTCACTTTTGAATGTTCTTTAATCATTTCAAAAACATGTTTAGTAATCAATGACACCGAAGACCCTGAATCGAGCAAAAATTCACATGACACCCTATTAAACAACACAGGAATAATTGGCAAAGGACCAGAATTTAACACATTTACCAATTTATTTGGGGGCCAGTTTGTATCAAATTGTATAGTACTCATCCCAGCATTTTCACTCAAGTTTCCCTTGTTTTCCCCTATTCCAAAACATTTATCTTTCATATTTTTATTCCAATTTTCATTTTTAATATCACTATTACTTATGCAATGATTATTTCTATTACCATAACTAATATTGCCAGTATGTATTTCTGGTGGTGACCCATCATTTCCCAAAGAGACAGAACTGTCACCTACAATCTGCCTCTGTTGGAGTTTAAATTCTCGGGTTGAAAAGATCCTCTGCCTCTAAATGTTCTATTTGTATTCGCAGGATTTGATTGAAACTGTTGATCCTGAGTTGTACCGTGTTCATTTCTAAAAAAAACCTGAGGCACCGATTGCCCTCTATTTTGTGCCAAATATATCCTACAGGTTGACATAAAGTGGTTATTTCGACCACAAAAAGTACAAAAAGGCAAATTGCCCCTAAAATGTTGCCTATTCTCCTGGTTAAAACCTTGTGGACCATTAGGTCTTACGTTCTGGTGTACCTTATTTTGGTCACCGTTAGGGAGCATTGCCTTAAAAAGGTCACATTCTTTCAGTGCATGGGGTTGTTTACAAAGCCCGCACGCAGTCGCTTGTGCTTTTACAATTAAAGACAGGTTTTCTACCTGCTTTCTTAATTCGTGCACCTCATCCTTCTGGGGAGGTTGATACACCGCAGCACAAGTCATAACATTAGCTTGAGAAAGAGCTTGTTGCAGAGTTGCAACATGTTGGGTCTTTTGAACCAATGCTTCAAAATTGTCAGTCGGTTCGCCTATAACCTTTTCTTTTAAACTAATGGGTAGCGCAGCCAAAAATTGAATTGACTTAATCTGTGACAAGGCTTTGCTATCTGTGATGAAGGGGTACACTTTATGTGCCATGACCTCCAATCTGTACTCCAAATTTTGAATGGTTTCTCCATCAAGCAATTTAATAGATTGAAAAGCCAACAAATTACTCGCTGCACTTTCCTGACGTTTGAAATAATTTCTCAATTTGTCACATGCCTCGGCAAAAGTCTTAATGTTAGCGCACGATGGTGAGCTCGCATAGTACTTCTGAGCTATACCTCCTAATTTACTTTTTAAAAAGCAAAGGGTGACTTCATCACTCCATCCATTAAGTTTACTTAATTCTGTTACCTGACTAATAAACCAGTCTACATTGTCTAGTTCTCCAGTAAAATTTTGTATGGTAAATTGGAATGATTTTGAAGAACTTTGTTTTCTAATTTCATTATCTTCATTGTTTACCATTGTAGAAGGAGATAATGAGAGGTCATTTAATTCCCTCTCCCTCGATTGTTTATTTTGTTTACGAGGAGCCATTTTAACATAAATAAAATCACAAAAATAAATCCCAATAGGCTGAATAATGAAATTATACCAAAATGCAGTTAAAAACAAAAAACCCCCATTTTAATTCAGGTGCAAAAATTTATTTATCATTTGCAAAAAATTATCATATGGTGTTACAAAAATATGCTTCAATTCAATAATTATACAATTCTATAATTATGTTGCACCATGAATTAAAATGTTGCATTTCTGAACGATTGGTCCGATGCACCAACTGTGGTGTAGTAAGTTAAAAAGTTAATTAAATGTAATAATCATTCTATAATCTTCAATAATTTACCTCCTCAAGTAATTTAAAAAAAAAAACATAATTAAAACTGAAAATCCCAATTATTTCTGCTGAAAGAAAAAGATAAATATCCTGCTGAAAAGGAAAAAATAGCTTCGAGCATTGCTCCAATTCTTAAAGAAACAACCTCATCTGGAATGCAGTGAGCAAAGAACCTTAAATTTTGAAAATGAATACATTAGGCCGCGTAATCGTTAGTGCTTAAAACAAAATCTACAAAACATTATTATAAGACTAGATGAAAAACAAATTATAAAGTTAAATTACCGAACAGTAAAAATTGCTCACTTAACATTCCGCAATTAAACACGACATAAAAAAAAAAACAACCGTACATTGCATTGGAGTGAAATACCCAAAAGCGCGGCGTTCAGAAAATGCAAGAATACATCTTTAAAAAAAAAAAAACTCACCCAGTGGGGTTGACAAAGTTTATTACGTCGTCCATAGCTTATGAGTTACAAGCGCTGTCTTTTTCATCCTCACTAACAACATATACATATTTGGGAATCTATAGGCACCCCTCTCAAGTTCAGGATTATCAAGTACCGGAATTGGCGCTCAAATTCTAACAATCAGAGACGCTCAAAACCGGCCTTAATATCCACCAAAAAAATCCTGGATAGAATTCGAAAAATCCTCTCGGTCTCTGTTGCCGAAACTTTATATATCTTTCTTGTGTGGTTCTTCTTCACTTTACTTCTCTCCCTCACTCCCCTTGCCAGATGCCCGATTCCCATCTTTAGCTACTTTTTACCTCCTTAATTGATTCCATCTTGGATCATAGCAGCTTTTCGTTGCAACCGTGACTCTTTTCCTCCACAGATGTTTCTCGCGTGGGAGGAGCCTGAATTCCTCTTCGGTCATAAATTGGGGGTGTGTCAACGACTTCCTGTCTTGATTCTCCTGTGCCAAAAAAACTGCTTCTTTCTTTGCGTGGAAGGGTCATTCGGGCGATTCCATTTATAGTTTTCTTCGTCAAATTGGGGGAGGGAGGCGCCGGACTTAGCGATTTTTCGTAGATTGTTCATTGAAGTTTCATTAAGTCATGTATCCACCACAGTCATCACCATTTCAAATTATGATTTTCACAATAGCGAATTGCGATAGGTGCGTGTGTATGTAGGCGTGTGTGCCTGTGCATTGTCATGTGTGTGTGCGTAGGTGGTTGTGTGTGTGTGTGCACTCCTTCACCACCATGTCCAGCTTGGATCCCCTGCAGGAGCTGGTAAAGATAATGATAAAGAACCAATTTGAGGTACTGCACGACGTTTTAGGTCCAAAAATAAAACATAAATATTAATTTGTCACATTACTGGAAAATTAAGCATTTTTTTATTTCATTTTCAAGCGCATATAACAGCACTGGAGTGAGTTAATAATTACAGCGTTGACTGAAAGAAAAGCACCCAGATGGAACTTTAAGGAATGCCAATGAAATAAAATATCAAATTAAAAACTATTTTTCCTTTTCAAAAATATCAAACTTTATCTTGAATACAAAAGTGCCTGTTAGACTTGCTTGTAATTAGTATTATAGAAATTATCTCGCAATTGGAACGAAAACCCTTTTAAATGGCCCAGCCCTCTGAAGTACCCAAATTTCAAGTGTGGTCACTTTAAAAGTCAATTCAAAAGTGGCAGCTTAGAGATGTTTTACTGTATTATTATTATTTTTTTCTTTTAAAGTGAAAGATCACTTTAATTTTGTTCCTTCGGCATTGCACTTAAGCAGATTTTTGAAAAAAAAAAGTTTCTTATGTATGATTATTTGATAGGAAGTAATAAAAATCGCGTTACATGTTGACTTCTTAGTAAGGGAAAATTTCTCAACTGCGTTAAAGTCAAAATTCATTTTTACTCTCCCCTGTTGGCGAAGCGACACTCAAGCTGTTATTCGTTACCTTTCAAGCGTGATGAGCTGCCTAATATAAATGTAAATTATGCATCTCTACATAGCCTCCTCTGGGTATTACATTCAGTTTTAATTCCGTTGAGAAAATCCATGACTCTTGGAAGTTTCTGTTTATAATATCAAGCTATACACTGAAGTGACAAAAGTCATGGGATAGCAATATGCAAATTTTCAGATGGCAGTAGCATCGCATAGAACAGGTATAAATGCGCAGTGCTTTTACAGAGCTTTCATTTCTGTTCAAGTTATTCATGTGAAGAGGTTTTAACGTGATGATGACCGCACGACGTGAATTAACAGACTTTGAACGCGGAATGTTAGTTGGAGCTAGACGCATGGGTCATGCCATTTCGGAAATCGTTAGAGAATTCAACATTCCCAGATCCACTGTGTAAAGAGTGTGCCGAGAGTATGAAATTTCAGGCATAACATCCCACCATGGACAGCGCAGTGGTCGACCGCCTGCACTTAAAGATCGAGACCGGCGACGTCTGCAAAGAGTCGTAAATTCTAACAGACAAGCAACACTGCGTCAAATCACCGTAGAAATCAATGTGGGACGTTCAATGGACGTGTCTGCTAGAACTGTGCGGAGAAATTTGGATTTCTTGGGCTATTCCAGCAGAAGACCGACTCGAGTGCCTTTACTGACAGAACGACATCGCTTGCAGCGACTCTCGTGGGCACGTGAGCATATCGGTTGGTCCCTAGATGAATGGAAAACCGTGGCCTGGTCCGATGAGTCACGATTTCAGCTGGTAAGAGCCGATGGTAGGGTTCGAGTGTGGCGCAGACCCCACGAAGCCATGGACCCAAACTGTCAGCAAGGCACTGTTCAAGCTGGTGGTGGCTCCGTAATGGTGTGGGCTGTTTTTTCATGGCATGGACTTGGTCCTCTAGTGCGACTGGACCGAACATTGACTGGAAATGCTTATGTGCAGCTACTTGGAGATCACTTGCAGCCATTCATGGACTTCATGTACCCAAACAACGATGGGATTTTTATGGATGACAATGCGCCATGTCACCGGGCCACAACTGTTCGCAATTGGTTTGAAGAAAATTCTGGACAATTCCAACGAATGATTTGGCCACCTAGATCGCCCGACATGAATCCCATTGAGCATTTATGGGACACCATCGAGAGGTCTGTTCGTGCCCAAAATCCTGCCCCATCAACGCTTTCACAATTATGGACGTCTATCGAGACAGCATGGCTCAATATTCCTGCAGAAGACTTCCAACGACTTGTTGAGTCCATGCCACGTCGAGTTGTTGCACTTCGCCGGGCAAAAGGAGGGCCGACACGATATTAAGAGGTATCCCATGACTTTTGTCACTTCAGTGTATATTTAATAATATACTAAAGTTCCTTTTGGTGAAATAATTACTTACTTTTATTTTGTTAACAGGAGTGCTGAAGATAAATAAAGTTCAAATTGTTAGAATGGTTTGTTCATATTCCTTTGAATTTAGCAAAGAGCCAATAAAAATAGTTAATTTTGATAGTTTTAAAGTACAGTGCCTCCTCGTTATATCGCGCCTCGTTAGATCACTCATTCGGATATATCGCTTTTTCCTTGTGTCTCCCAAAATAATTGATAATGAGACGATTTTATACTTTTTAAATAATCAGAAAAAAAAGTTCGCCTTTGCGACGAGAATCCATAGTTTGAAAAACAAGCCAAACTCACTCTCCCAGTCGATATTTGGGAATGATGTCCATCCCAAAACAAGAAAGTTTTTCATAGATAATAATAAGCAGAATGTCAAGAGTCAATTACCAAAAAAAAAAAAATCATGTAATTTAATCAATTGTTAAGTGATTTTCAGCTGTTCGAAGCTTATGTCCGGTATACCGGATACCAGTTCTGAAAGGGTAAAAAAAAAAAAAAAAGGCTTTCTGTTTGAAACTATTTATGAAAACACATGGTATTACTCTGAAAAGCTCTCTGTTTTCTTTATTTTGGCAATGAACTAAACGAAAATTCGTCTACTGTCCGTCAGTGAAAGCCACGCCCGGCACTTGCGAGCCATTCTACTTAAAAAAGTGGTGATGGGTATTTAATGGGAACTTGCCGAAATTTTCAATTTAAAACTTGCGTTTTTGCTATCCTTTTGACATGTGCTACTAAACTATGTATTTGAAATTAGCATCCTTCTACGTTGTGGCTCAAAATAATTCCTATTATTCTTCCCCTTATTGTTATCTTACCGATCACCCCTATTGTGGTTCAGATCAGAGAAGACCTTATGCATGCGTAAATACGCGGAAGGTTTTACCTATGAAAATCAGACAGTATTCGTCTGATTTCCGAGGAAAAACAGCGATAATTCCTGTCACCCAAACGTACACACCGTTTCAGTTTAAGATAGTTCAGAAACTACTTCCCACTTCTTACAACAAGTGAAAGACAGCAGGTAGGTGTCATATAGGCTCAAATTGAAGAAAACATACTGACTGCCTTCATTACCCGACTACTTTTTAGTAATGAAAAGAACTGTGCTTGGTTGCACAAATCGAGATTTGCATCAAAGAAAGGAAGAATTAATTGGACGCGTATTTTTTTGACGACATACTAGAGGGATTGAAAATCCTATTAGGAATAAGAGGATATTGGAATGTTCAAATCCTCATTCATTATTTGATGTGTAACATTCTGACATTGAAAATTTACTTACATTTAAATCTTGTTCAACTTTTAATACATGTGGTACGTATACAAATACAAATGCGACGATCAGCAGCAGGCTCTGGGCCCAACTGGGCTGGTTCCAGTCAAATTAAAGGCCCCAATGAAGATCAATGGCCCTCTTAAAGAGCTATCTACTTCATTGCTCCTTACCGCCTCTTCCGGTAAAATGCTCCAAGTTCCCACTACCCTGCTAAAGTAGTAATTTTTTCGAATTTCCAGATTAGCCTGAGATTAGAACAATGACCCCTTATCATGCTTTTTGTGCAAAAATCTAATTTTGCAACATCATTCATTTTAATAAGTTTAAATAACAGAATCATGTCCCCTCTGGTTCTCCTTTGCTCATAACTATATATATTAAGCATTCTAAGTCTGGAATTATAGTCTAAATTAGAAAATCGGTTTACTAACCTTGTAGTCCTTCTTTGTACCCTTTCCAATAAATTAATATCTTTTTTTCAGATTAGGAAACCAAAACTGAACAGCACACTCCAAATGAGGTCTTACCAAACTTCTATACAGAGGCAGAAGAACCTTCTTAGACTTCTTAGACTATGATTAAAGATAAAACCAACATAAATAAAGCAGAAATTAGCGAGAAAATACAGCATATAACTATTTTAATTCTAAAAAATAGTGCCTAAAAATGCCACACTTTCCCTTAAATGTCCTTTAAAATCGTAATTTTTGCTAGAATTCAGTTAAAAATAACTGTTCGTTATTCCAATACCGTAAAATGGGGTGTATAGGAACAGCGGGGTCAATCGGAACAAAACTTCCCGACCGTACAAAGAAATTCTTCATAAATATACTATTTCACTATGAATTTTTTTTTAGAAAGGTAAGATCATAGGAAGTAGGAAAAAATTACTTTTATCAATCTGGCAGCGCTACTGGCTTCTAAAGAGGGCTGCACGTTGAATGCTAGAAAACATCACATTTTCATAGACTGCAAAACTTCATATGCAAGAACAAACCTTCTTATATTTAAAAACTATGAGTGGTATGTTTCAATTATACATGTATCTGAACAACAGAATACCACATTAGAATTTACATTTTTTATAAATTGTGTCATAAAAGTGAAGAATTCTGAAAAATGCCATAGGAAAAAAATTTGCGGGGTGAATCGGAACACTTAGTTCTGTTGTTCCAATTCAAACTTATTTGAAGGAAACTGTTTGAAAAATCAAGATTATAACCCTAATTCTTCTAATCAAGACAAGGACAAGGATTTATTACTGTTTATCCCTTCTCGTGAGCAACTAGATCTTAGAATGACAAAAGTTGCAGATTTCAAAAGATTTTTTCTTCAGGAGACTTTTTTTTACTTAAAATAAAAGGGGGAAAGTCACATAGACTTTATGTAGTAAACGTCCAGCACACAGACAGTGATGAATAAGCGAAAAAATCTTTCAGGACAATCCCCGAAACCCAGAAATTTCAAAAAACTAAAGAAAAGGTAGAGTTCATCCCAGGAGATGTGATGAAAAAACTTAAGCCAAGTCACAATTGCTAGTTTTAAGGACAAGTACATATTTGTGGACGATATGAGTGACTTCCATTCATGTTAAATCTTTGTATTTCAATTCAAAAGTATTTCTTAAAATTACTTTTCATTTTTCATAAGTTCAAAATTATTTTGAATTTTCACAAATTATAAACGTTTACTGGTACTGAAATTATACATTTATTTGACAGTAATTATCTGTTCTTATTCTCCCCCATCAATATTACTCATGTTTGTGAGACCTATTACAGATTAAATTGAAAAAAATAAAAATTTTAACAAGTGTTCCGATTGACCCCTATCAGCGGGGTGATTCGGAACACCCATAATTTGCTATATATTTTAATAGTAATTGTTCAAAATCTTTTGTCTTTGCTTGGAATATCAAAAGTAAAGCAAGACCGAAGTTTTTATCCAAAAAATAAAATTAAAAAAAAAATCTTTTAACTGCTTTATTTACAATCAAAGCTGAAAAGTGTTCCGATTAACCCCATTTTACGGTACTCTTTAAAAAATTCTACCTCTGAAAATAAGTATTACCTGTAAATTGTATGGGTATAAATTGAACTGCGGCATTTTACCTGGCGGGACGTGTAAGACTGAATATTTATATAGAATTACGCTTTGATATCTAGTTTTGATATATTTATATTGACGGGGGGGGGGGGGGATAAGTTAATACTTTCGCAAATTGTGTTTATATTTCTGACAATATTCACATTTAACTCATATCTTTAATCTACAAAGTCAAAAATTTTGAATAAAACAATACATGGAGCTACTTCATTGGAAAAGTCAAAACTCTGCTACAAAATTCAATAGAGCTAAACGACAATATTAACAATGAAAGCTTATTTAGCTGACTAAAATAATAAAATTCCCGTGAGGTTATTGTTGAAAGAGCGTGACAGTATTTTAATATAAAAGTGCATATCATGTCTGGAAATAAATCCCAGAACACTCCATGTCTCAAAAAGGTCTTATAAAATTAATTCAATTTAGACACTTTGTTCTAAAGACAATTTCCGTGAAATATGCTGAAGTTTTTATTTTCCATTAATTAACTTTTGGGGAAATTTTCAAAGCGTCTCATTGGGAAAAGTTGCTTACGTTTGAAAACTTCTGTCGTTGTTTTATAATACATTTAAAATTAAAACGAAATAATACACATCATGCTAAAATTATTAAATCTTTAAGCAGTTATAGTTTACGTTATTTTGAATACTTAATATAAGATATTGCTATGCTAGATAGAGATATTAATGCATTTGTTAAGACTGAAAATAAATATTGCACTATATAAAATTTACTCGGTTAATATTAAATCCTCTGAGATTATAGTTTTATACATGCAATAATATGCTTATGAAGTATAGGGGAGACTGGGGACAGTTGTGACAATTTTCATTTGCTCCCCCATAGATCCCTTAGTAATGCCTGTGAGCTGGTTTAGAGTTGTTTTTATGTTAAAGTGTACCTTTGCCTGCTTATAAATACTAAAATTTCCTCCCTAAGTACAATAGTTAACTCACAGGACCAAAGTAAACAAAAAAGGAAAGAATGTCACAACCGACCCCACCCCAGGAGCGGTTGTGACAGTGCTTGGGGTCTGTTGTGACAAGTCAAAAAATACAGCAAAACAGTCTAGATCACTTTTAATTTCAAGAAATATTAAACGTAATTCAACATAACCTTCATCTGGGAAAGTTTAACACTTAACAATGTGCCTCGTTCAGCTGAAGTAGCCTTATACCAAGTTTTGCAACAATATCAGGTTTTTGGAATTTCGTAACGTCTGTTTTGGCAACATTATGCACATCCTATGGGTCATAGCCGTGTCTGTTCATAACAATTCTCAAGTATCAAAGAAAGATTCTACATTTATTTGTTTTATTGAAGCTTGTTACTCTTGAAAGGCTAGTTGCATGCGCTACACGAACAGACGTGAAAAATTTCTATTCATAAATGAAGGAAACCATTTCACTCTCATGTCTGCTTTCAGCTTATGTATAAGCTCAAAAACAGTTTATTATTAGCAATATAACCTATGCACACGTTGTTTTCACTGTGACAGCGCCGGCCGGCTCCATCGCGTTTAGGAATGAATGTTTCGTAGCAAAGACTTACGATTAACGTTGCATTTCCAAAGTTGTCCGAAAGAAAAAAAAGTTTCACTTCTTTATAAGCTTCTTTATATTTCATTAGGTCACACTGCCCTATTTCTGTCTCCTTCAAGCATATTATGGGCATCAAATATGATAAAAACATGTTTTACTCGTGTCACAACCGTCCCCACGCAATTTGTCACAACCGGCCCCAACCAACTACTTTTGAAAACTGCAATCGCCATGGCAATACAAAATAGCTTACATAAAAAGTAATCACTGCTATTTCACTATTAAAGTTCACTACTAACGGGGAGAAAATTTTCATTTCTCTATCTGTACCTATTTAACGGGAATTACTAAAAGAAATCGAACAAAAAAACTTACTTTTGACTATTAAAAAGTAACCAACCCCTCTGCTAGCGTTAATGTCGCTCGATGGCTACCGCAATGCTTTGACACACATTCAGATAAACATGCTGATACTATCTCTCTTTGCTTCAATCAGGTATTAATTATGGTTTAGCTAATATGACGACTGTCACAACCGCCCCGTGTCACAACTGTCCCCAGTCTCCCCTACATTTGTAGCACCTTGGAGCACGGAATAATCACTCTAAATTATTATCAGTACCAGTCTTGCTCTTATTGTTCACTTTTAAAGAGTAACAAATGGTTTAATACACATGTAAATTCCATATAACGACTAGTACTCTCTTTACAGTTGTATTTTACAGTGTATCACTTTAAGACAATGAGAAATCATTGCTCGTTTCGAATTCTATTGAATATTAGTTGATAAAGTGAGTTTTCTTTGACTTCTTATCAATTGCAACTTTTGGGTGTCTAGAAATTAAAATCATTTCAATTTTCATCGTTTAGCATTGATATACCCTGAGTTTTGCGCTGGAATTCTTATTTTAAAATACTTTTGTTGAGTATGATTCCTCTTTTCCGTATATTACGCAGTCCAGACTATCTCGGTTTTTTTTCTGCTCTTTATTCCTAAGAAACTCGTTTCAAATTTTGGAAACTAGAAGAATACAAAACGCTCGCATAAAAACTTCATAAGTTGTCCGAAGAGTTAAGAAGTATGCGAGTCTGTGAACTATCTCCGCAAAAATTAGAATCTAAAAACCCGGTGCAATTGATAAAATAGATTACATAACAGTACTATTGAAAATTCTAGACTCTAACTTAAGATAAGTATTTTTCGTTTACACTTCCGTGAGCCATATACTTAAAGTTTTTTCAAACCAAAGATGAAAAACTTACTTTTAACACGTTTTATTGTACTTATATGCGTTTCATAATTTTGTAGAAATTGTGGCACGAATCTCCACTTGGCTAATCAGCGCAAGGGATTAGTGTTGCGCAATGAACTCTTGAAAGAAAAGACACGTAGAATCTCGCCATCCATATTGTTTTGGTGGTTATACTAGAGTGCTATTGGAGCGTAACTGCATATTTTTTTCTAGAAAAGGACCACAGTATACAATTGCCCTACCTGCAAGATCAGCTAGGTGACATTGAGTTACGTTTTATATAAAATAAAGAAACTTTTTCAAAATGCTATCCTCTATGAACCGACGTACTACGTCATAATTGGACAAAGCTGATTTTCCAAGTAAAACGAAACGTTTAAAAATACTTTTTTGTGTTAAATAATGGCAGCCTGCAAAATAGTGACAGCTTACTGTTTATTATCCATTTGTGCTACTTTGGAATGTGTTTTTTTATTGATATAATGTGAACAGAAGTGCAGAAAAGTGGAACCCGCTATGGGCCAAAAACGGCTGAGGGCAAATGATAAGAAAAGACTCTTTCGATTTTTTTTAATTTAAAAGACTATTACTTAAAAATGAAAAACTGACATTAATATCACAATCCTTTATACAAAAACTGAAACCCCCATAGAAAAAAAAAACTAGTAGCTTATCATTTCTTCTATTGAATTGTATATACAAGACATTTTACCCAAAACCTTTACTACCTCTATGAATATTTTTCCATGTTACTGTCGCATTTGTTTTGTTAAACTTCCTCATATCAAGTCGATTGATTTATCGTGAGTAAAATGATGTTAATTTCCCGTCTTTTGTTGCTAACTTCGTCACTTAGCTTTTGTTAACCAAATTGTTCACTTACTTTACCCATAAAAGAGACGTTATCCTTTGATCATTTTAACAAAAGTCATCTTATAGAAATGGAATTCTCTAAAACATTTTCGGCTGAAATGCAGATTTTTACCCGTTGTCCTTGAATAGAAATATTAAATAAATATATGAAGATAGTATTTCTATTTAAAATTTAAGCTTGTTCGGAGTCTGATCTGAGCCTCAGTAAACTCAGTAATTTATTTCCTGAATGATAGGCTGGGCTACTGAGTTGGATTAGGATTTAGAATCATTTTAGGCGAAAAGGAGTTGGTGTTGCAGATTTTGCTTTTGGGGTAGAAAATCTGCAGGCAGTGGATTATAAAATCTAGGAATTGGAATCGGTCACTTTTCCCCCTAACTCCGTTGGAGGATAAAACCGCAATTTTACCGTTTATTATTGTAAAATTAGCAATTTTACTGTTTCTTACAATACAAGTATTTGTTTTATAGTGTAAAAACAACAGTATAATACTGGCAGCAGTGGTTCCACTTTAAAACTGTAAAATACACAATAATAAACTGTGAAACTGAAAATTTTACTGTTAAAAGTAACAATTTTACGTTTTATTACTGTAAAATGAGCAATTTTATAGTTTATTACTGAACGAATACTATAAAATTAGCTCTATTGTACTGTAAAAACAACATTTTTCTTACAGTGATGAGAATAACTATTTTTTATTTTTCAAGTAAGCACTAAGAGCCCTGCTCCACATCAGCGGAAAACACGAGCGTAAAGCAGAAACGTAAAATGGATTAGTGTTAATATGGAAAGTTCCCGGATTTTCGGTTTCTGCCTTCGGTTTCGGTCGCGTTTTCCGCTGATGTGGAGCAGGCCCCTAGAAAAGAGATTTTAAAACTCAGCAGAAAATTCTTAGGAGACATATCCGATGCTTTGCCCCGTCTCGCCCCCTCGGACATGAAGTTATTCATTTAAGTTTAGTCATTTTTTTATCTTTAAGAAGCAAGCCAACGTGTAAAGTGTGAAAAGCCCTTGGGCTACAGAAGTTCCATTATAAAAGTCCTGAGAGCCCTTTGCAAAAATCCGCTTACTTTGTTGTTAGCTCTTTTTAATTACAGCTGAAATTCAGGGGTCTCTGCGGTTTGGAAAAAATTATAATCATCCTCATGCATAAAAGAAATAAAACTTCAAATGAGCTAACCAACTATCGTCCTTTTTAACTAGCCAATATTTTATTAAAGGTCATGGAAAGAATGATCACATGATGATCCCATGAAAATAAAGAATTGGTATCGTGAACCAAAGGATGTCCAACTCAAGCAGGATTTAGAAATGTTTAGTCTACGTCCCAACTTATTTTAATGGCCATTTAGCTATTAGTCATTATTTTTTACATTAAAGTCAAAGTTTATGTTTTATCGATTGGGCAAGATTTTTTAAAAAGTTTTGATATCAATTGTGCTACTTTTAAGATTTTTCTAAAAAATGTTATTCAATCTTATCACTGAATATTTTCTGGAAAAATCTCATTTAAATTTGAATTCCTGATGTAGAATATTGCCTTTTACATTGTTGAAAACTAACTTTTTCTCTTTCAAAAAAAAAAAAAAATAAATAAATAAATAAAATAAAGAAGAATAGTAACATCTACGGACAGAAAATTAGTACAAGAGGGTTTGCTTTTCAAATGACATAGGTCTGTGACTAGTAATAATTCTAATGTAAAAAAAAAGTAGAAATAAAAAGCATTTTTACTTGCTAAACCCAAGAATACGATCTTCAGTTCTTAAACCACAACTGAAATGAGAAAGCTGTCCATCTTTTTAAAAATAATTCTTCAATTCCTCTCTCTAGTCACCAAAGAAATCTTTAGTGGAACACTTTTTTAACAACGCTGAACTGCGACATTTTAACGATTAAAGCCAATGAAAAATAAACATTTCGTAAAAATATTTAACCATGTTTCGGAATTATATGTATGTGTATGAAGTTAGACAAATAATTGAGTTACCGCTTTTAAACTACTTTTAGAAAATAGTTAATGCACTAAACTGGAATTCAATGGGCTAAATGTTGGATTAGAAATATGCTTTTGTAATGAACATAGCATTTAATGTTTCTAATAGTGGTATTTATCTTTTAGTAAAATTTCACTCGGATTCAAAGCTTAAATGATAAATAGGATATTTTTTAAGTAACAGTAAAGATTAAAATTACATGCATTATGTATACACTGCTTCTCCCAGCTGATATTTATCGAAAATATCGTCAAATTACTTTACCTTTAATGTATTTTAAATAGTAAACCTTCCTCGGTGTTAATGTCAATTTTCACTTTTGACTTCATCGATTTTTTTATGTAAGCGTTTACGAACTTAAGATGCAACAAATAAAAACTAATATCATACATTGAAACAAAAAGCGATGTTTCAATTAATGAGAAGGTTTTGTATTCGACAGAATTCAATCTCGTTCAATTTGCAATAAATTCATTTTATCTGTTACTGAAAGTACGCGTAATTAAAATTATCATGCACATTTTCCTATTTTAATCAAGTGCGATACGATAAAGGTAAGGCGTTGATACTATTACCACTTAAAATGAAGCTAGAGATATGAAGTGACAGATGCATGTATAATCATTGAGAGAGAATTTATTACATTTCATTCATACTGAAATCATTCAATTTATATGGCCTAAACATGTGTGATTCAAATATTAATATACAATATTATTTAGTTAGTTTAACTTGTGAGCTTTTTGTTAAAATAAAAATGCACTTTAAAGGATTCGAGGAGGTTTGTATACAATATAGAAATTCTTTGAGAGGAAAAAAAATGCATTTTTTTATTAATTTAAAGAGTCGAACAATCTGCGTAAAATGAAATGTGTTGCAATATTTTGTAAAAATTGGAACACAAGTATGTTCTGCTTTCTAAGTTTAATTTTTAATTACTATTCTTTTTGGTTTTGTTTATTTATTTATTTTTTGTATCGAAAATGAAAACGATGCTTAAATAGTATTTATATTTAAGTTATTATTGTGTTAAATTCACACAATGAAACAATTTATAAACAAATATCAATAAAAATTTCCAGGTGAATATTGAGAAAGTAGAATTTCACTTTGATGAATTATGAATCTCACGTTTTTTATTAAATACTATGTGTATAACACACATTTTCCGAAACATGATATCTGTACAAGCTAATGACAATTTACGGTTTAACCAAAATACAATAGGATAATATTCTGCTTTTACAAGGCATGCTATCAAATGACTGCAGTTTTATTATGTTTTTGGAAACGCTGGGTATATTATGTATCCACGTGCTATAACCATGATGGATTTTTTTCTTTACTGTTTTCAACTAATAAAGGGTAGATTGGGGGTTGAAGAATTTGTATTTTCAAGCTACAGAGATTCTTACACTTATATTTTACCAAATTGCAATTACTCTACTACACAAAAGTTTAGGATATTCTACATTATTATTATTATTATTATTTTTAATTTCAACTGTCACAAACTTAACTGAATTATGGTAGAAGATTGGAGACCATTTTTTTAAGTATTAGGTACCGTGAAATGGGGTGAATCGGAACACTTTTCAGCTTTAATTGTAAAAAAAAAAAGTTAAAAGATTTGTTTTTAATTTGGTTTTTCGTGTGAAAACTTCGGTCTTGCTTTGCTTTTGATATTCCAAGCAAAGACAAAACATTTTGAACAGTTATTATTTACATATATATATATATAGGAATTTAGGGGTGTTTCGAATCACCCCGCTGATACGGGTCAATCGGAACACATGTTAAAATTTTTATTTTTTTCAACTTAACCTGGAATAGGTCTCACAAACATGAGTAATATTGATGGGGAAGAATAAGAACTGATAGTTATTGTCAAATAAAAATTTATTTTCTGTACCCGTAAACGTTTATGATTTGTCAACATTTAAAATGTTTTTGAACTTATGAAAAATTAAAATTAATTTTAAGAAATGCTTTTGAATTGAAGATTTAACACAAATTGAAGTCACTCATGTTGTCCACAAATATGTACTTGTCCGTAAAACTAGCAGTTGTGGCTTGGCTTAAGTTTTCCCATAACATCTTTTGGGATGAACGCAGCCTTTTCTTTAGTTTCTTAAAATCTCAGTGTTTTGTGAATTGTCCTGTAAGATTTTCACACTTATTCATGACTGTATGTGTGCTGGACTTTTGTTACATAAAGTCTGTATGACTTTCCCCCATGTATATTAGGTGGAAAGACGTCTCCTGGAGCAAAAATCTTTTTAAATCTACAAGTCTCTGTTATTCCAAGATCTAGTTTCTCACGAGAAGAGATAAACAGTAATAAATCCTTGTTCTTGCCTTGATTATAAGACTTGGGGTAGAATCTTGATTTTCAAACAGTTTAATTTTAAAAAGTTCAAATTGGAACAACAGAACCGAGTGTTCCGATACACCCCGCATTTTTTTTCCTATGGCATTTTTCAGAATTAATCATTTTTATGACACAATTTTTAAAAAATGTAAATTATAATGTGGTATTCTGTTGTTCAGACACATGCATAATTGAAACATACCGCTATTAAAATATAAGAAGGTTTGTTCTTACATATGAAGTTTTGCAGTCTATGAAAACGTGATGTTTACTAGCATTCCACGTGCAGCCCTCCTTATAAGCCAGTAGCGTTATCAGATTGATAAAAGTAATTTTTTCCTACTTCCTATGATCTTACCTTTCTATAAAAAAATTAATGGCGAAATATACCCAGTAGTATATTTATGAAGAATTTCTTTGTACGGACAGGAAGTTTTGTTCCGATTGGCCCCGATGTTCCTATACACCCCATTTACGGTATCTACGGCAATAATAAAATACCTTTTCAGCTTTATAACTTTTCTACCGAAAAAGAACTATTGCATAGAGTTTAGAACATTGTACAGTTTTATCACTCAAAAGATTAAATGTCATGTATGATTTATATTTTCCTCGGGAGAGCACGAAACATGATAAAAACGTGATGGGGAAAGCTTGAAGGAGCAATGTGTTCCAATGGCATTTCATTTTTTTTAAACATTTTCCAGCAATTGCTTTTTTTTTATGTAAAAACATAACAGAATCCTCAAGTAAGACAGTTAAATGATTGCGTGCATATGCTTGCGTGTCACTTCTAACCTTCTAAGAAATGTGGTATAAAGCTCGATTTTCTACGAAAGCAACAATTTCGAAAAGTACTTTCGTATTGTTCTGAATAAAAATGCTTATAAACTAGGAGGCAAGCTAACCCAAACATGAGTGCATTAAACATAAAAACACTGGTTTTATTAAACAAGAACATTTTAACAATGCTAAAATTATAAATATCACAAAAAATGTAGACAGTTTTGGGTCTACAAGGAACCTATTTTTCATTGCAAAGAATGAGAAAGTGAATAGTAGGCTTCCTACAAGAACGATGAGGGAACAATATAAATAGTTTTAATAGCAAATATAATAAACAGTGATGACATTATATAAATATATGGTGATGAAATTATATAACTATTTTTGATGAATCAAAAAATTTCAAATTACTGCATTTACATGTTTCTGGGTCATAGAACTATTTTTTTTGAAGACTTAATTTTGTGGATGAAAGATCCTAAAAAAAAGTCGTTCTTTTAATCGATATATTTTTTGATGAACTTTCAACATAAGTTCACGTATTCAGCATTGAAAATGCATTTTTTGCAGCTTCAAGCACATGAGTGCAAAAATGTTCAGTTTTGTGTTTCATTAACGTTAACATAATATTACTATTCAGTTCATGTGTTTTTACAATTTGGAAGCATTTGAGTACTACCTAATAGGTACAATAGGGCGATGTGGGTGGTCCGTCCCGAGTGACACCTGAAGCGAATTTAACAGTTTCACAAGCATACACACTATGACAGGAAGGAAAATGTTTAGATACGTGTCTAGAGCAAATTTTGCCTTAAATACATTAGTAGCTCATATCTATTTCTTAATTTAAACTTTGTTACACCTCAAAAAAAAAAAAAAAAAAAAGAAAAGAAAAAAAAAATCAGTTGTTTCTAAAAATTGTAACTTTAGGTTTACATAAGACATTAAAAGAATTATTTCGGTGGGGGGGGGGGGGATAATACCACAAAATACCACCCCAGGTAACACCCGCGTTGAGAAGTTCCACTGCTTTATTTGCCTTTCCATTTTTCATCGATAAAATTTTATATTAAAGTCGTGCGAAGGACGTACAAGGGTCATGTTGTTTTCAAAGTGTTTTGTAAAAACATTATGTTAAGAAAAGTGCAAAAAATATTAAACTCAAAAACATTGAAGGGAAAAAGGTTAAGCCAGATTTTTGACAAATTAAATGATAATTTAGGAATATATTGTTAAGAACGAGAACATTTTAGTCTTCTAGTGCTTTTCATTTTACTCTGTAAATGCTTAGTAGAAGATATTGAGGCATAAAAGAAATAATCCTGACACAATGTAGGAGAAAAAAATTGGATAGGGGAAAACAAGTCAGTGTAGTTCTTTTTCTCTAGTTTTCTGTATTTGTTTATCTTTCTATTTACTATCAGATCTCGAGTACAAGAAAGAAATTTCGCTGATAAAAGTATTCATGGTGATAAATATAACAGAAAAATCGATAAAAATAAAACTGTTTTAGCAGCTTTACACTTACCGAAGTATCTTATTGCAAACCAAGGAAATATCTAGAAGAGATTTTACACGAAACTTTTTTAAACATTGTTTGTTTTCCTGAAACATTTTTAAAGCTAAACATATACAGTGTCCTTATTGTGACATTCAGCATTTGCTTAACGTTCTCTATGATTCTTAGCGTTTAAAAATATGTTTGCTGTAAAGCCTCGAAATTGTTCTTTAGCTCATTGCACGACTTTGAGCTCATTGCACGACCTCTAAATCATTTGAACCTGTTGACCATTGGGAAACTTTACATTAATTTGAATGTTGAATGATTCAAATTTAAATCTTGATCTCATTTTACGACTTATTGTACGAAATTAAACTCATTCTTAACTTTATGTATGACTTAAAACTGACTTCTGAACTCTTTGTATGAACTTTGAGCTCATTCCCAAGCAATATGATAAAATTATTTAAACACTAAATTCAAAACGCCTGACCATTGGGCAACTCTAAATTAATTTGAATGTTGGATGATTCAAATTTTAATCTTGATCTCATTTTACGACTTATTGTACGAATTTAAACTCATTCTTAACTTCATGTATGATTTAAAACTGATTTCTGAACTCTTTGTATGAACTTTGAGCACATTCCCAAACAATGATATGATAAAATTATTTAAACACTAAATTCAAAACGATTCTTGACAAAATAGAATGCAAATCTTTTGAATAATATTTGATGAAAATTAAAGGAATAAGAGAAACATATTTCAGAATTATTTCAAAAAATTGAAAATAATGAACATTGACAAGCCACATGTTACCGTCTGCCAAGGCTAAAGTATAATATTGGTACATTGCCTGTAATCAACATTGAGTTTGATTTCTTTACACTTAAGGCTGAATTTTCTTACCATTAATTCGCATTTGTTTTTTATCATTCGTTCTTTTTATTTCGCAACAAGATTCCGTCAAACAACATACTATACAAATTTCCGGTTGTGTTAAAACACTCGTTACTTTGCAATAAACCGCCAAGTCGGTTATTCCAACCAAGGATTGCAGTTCCTATTGGCAGTAGTCAGCCTGAAATAGGAAGTAACCGAGCTGGAGGTAGAAATCCTCTTATAGAAGCAAAGTAACTTACTGCTTCATACGCGTAGCTCTGCCCTAAATTTACGAATTGTACCGAGCCACCGTGCGGTTTCTCGCACAAAAGCTACCAGTTGTTTGACTCTCTTTGCTTCTATAAAAGGATTTCTGCCTCCAGCTCGATTACTTCCTATTATAGGCTGACAATAAGCAGCGAAATGTACTCCTTGGATGTAATAACCGAGTTGGAGGTGTATTGCATGTTTCTGACTAAGCCCTGGCTTATGGACGGTAACTTACTGCTTTATTCTCCTCACTTTGCCGCATTAGCTTCTTTTACCTTAGCAAATCAAACCAGACTTAGTTGTTTTTGGGCGGCTCAGTTCAGCCAAACAGAATTTGCCGATAGTTATTGTTGTGCTTAGCATGTACACTGAAAAAAGTGAATGTTGTTTTTACAGTATAATATACAGCTAATTTTGTATGAATAATTTGTAAAAATTACTAATTTTACAGTTTATTAAAGTGCATTTCACAGTTTTAAACTGGAATCTCGGCTTTCAGCATTATACTGTTGCTTTTACAGAATAATACAGCTAAATTTTGCGTCAATGAACTGTAAAATTTCTAACTTAAGAGTAAGAAACTATAAAATTGTTCGTTTTTCAGTTCAATACTATGCATTTTACAGTTTTAAATTTGAACCTCGGCTGTCAGTATTTAACTGTAAAATCAACACTTCATTTTTTGCAGTGTAGTTCTTGAAGCTTTTAATATTTCAAGTAGCCTTGCAGGCTTTAGCGTATAGTATGAACTTTTCTGTCATTAAAATTGCTGCCTGTTAAATATGAGCTACTCGATTCTTAAAGAGCTAGTCATTTGTTTTTATACTGCTACTTCAATGTAAATATAAACCTTCTCAGTAATTTGTTTATTTTTAACTTTGACCCTTTAATTATTCCACAGGATAAATTAAAACAGGATATTTAAACTAATTTTGTTCTGGTTGAAGCTTCCGAAAAATATTAGTAAGTTGAGCTGTAATGAATTCTTGCAGCTTAGCAACAATGCTACCCTTAAATGAAAAAATGAAAATTGTTCCTTTAGTGTAGTTTTTATTATGTCTTAGATATATCGACCTTTAAAAGAAAACAAATGTACAGCTCATAAATTTTGCAAATTTTTTACTTTAGGTCTTAAAATACGCGAAACATAATTTAAATTATTCACAAGTTTATCTCTCGAAAACAACAAATATTACGAATGAAAAAAGTGCCTGAAATGCCAAACGTGTAAAACCAAACAACCGCATGATATATCTCACTTGCTTGTTTAATAAATAATTCATGCCGTCTGTAGATGTGTGGTAGAAATGATAAGTATAAATCATTTCTCAAGTTTATTCTTTTCTAGAGATTGTCTCATAAGCATTCTTTGTTCTTAGTGTGAAGTAGGAGTGCAGCTTTAATGCTTCTCATGGTATTCAATTCTTGACACCGCTTTTGAGAAATCTGGGTTGATGCCAGGCTTTCCATAGAAAACATAAACAGAGTTACAGTCAAGGGCAGTTATTTATCTCTCTTCAAGTTAGTGGTCGTATCATTAGTAATGTGGAAGTACTTAATGAAAGTTTTATTATGGAATGCTCAATTTTATTAAATTCAACTTCAATATCTAAAGTGTTTTGAAAAAAAAGAAAAAAACGCAGAGCAATCAATGGGATTATATTAGATGGGAATCTATATTTAACAACTCGTTCATATTATCATAGTACGTAAATACTTAAAACTTAAAAAGATGTATTAGATTTTTGATGTTAAAAGAGTAGGAGAACGTCAATTACAATTGTTAAACATTTTTAACTTGAATTAGTAACACTCAATTTAATACCGCTATTCTATCGTTGTGTTTTTCTACAATGAAATTCTATTTATATTAAATAAAATGTCTACATATTATTAAAATAAAAAGAATGAAAGTAAAACGTGTCTCTAAACATAGTTGCGAGAGTAGAAATGTTACTATTAAGTAAATACAATTTAAAACATAATTTAGTAGTTTATTTATTAAGTACCGTAAAATGGGGTGTATAGGAACAGCGGGGTCAATCGGAACAAAACTTCCCGACCGTACAAAGAAATTCTTCATAAATATACTATTGGGTATTTTTCGACAGGAATTTTTTTTTAGAAAGATAAGATCATAGGAAGTAGGAAAAAATTTATTTTTGTCAATATGGCAAGGTTACTGGCTTCTAAGGGGGGCTGCACGTGGAATGCTAGAAAACATCGGGTTTTCATAGACTGCAAAACTTCATATGCAAGAACAAACCTTCTTATATTTTAAACCTAAGAGTGGCACGTTTCAATTATACATGTATCTGAACAACGGAATACCACATTAGAATTTACATTTTTTATAAATTGTGTCATAAAAATAAAGAATTCTGAAAAATGCCATAGGAAAAAAAAAATACGGGGTGAATCGGAACACTTTGTGATGCTGTTCCAATTCAAACTTATTTGAAGGAAACTGTTTGGAAAATCAAGATTCTAACCCCAATTCTTCTAATCAAGACAAGGACAAGGATTTATTACTGTTTATCCCTTCTCGTGAGCAACTAGATCTTAGAATGACAAAAAGTTGCAGATTTCAAAAGATTTTTTCTCCAGGAGACTTCTTTTTACTTCAAATACGAGCGGGAAAGTCATATGGACTTTATATAGCAAAAGGCCAGCACACAGACAGTGATGAATAAGTGGGAAAATCTTACAGGACAATCCTCAAAACCCAGAGATTTTAAGAAACTAAAGAAAAGGCAGCATTCATCCCAGAAGATGTTATGAAAAAACTTAAGCCAAGCCACAACGGCTACTTTGAAGGACAAATACATATTTGTGGACGACATGAGTTAGTTCAATTCATATTAAATCTTTGTATTTCAATTCAAAAGCATTTCTTAAAATTACTTTTCATTTTTCATAAGTTCAAAATTATTTTAAATGTTGACAAATTATAAACGTTTACTGGTATTGAAATTATCTTTTTATTTGACAGTAATTATCTGTTCTTACTCTCCCCCATCAATATTACTCATGTTTGTGAGACCTATTGCAGGTTAAATTTTAAAAAATAAAAATTTTAACATGTGTTCCGATTGACCCCTATCAGCGGGGTGATTCGGAACACCCATAATTTCCTATATATTTTAATAATAACTGTTCAAAATGTTTTGTCTTTGCTTGGAATATCAAAAGTTAAGCAAGACCGAAGTTTTTACCCGAAAAATCAAATTAAAAAAAAAATCTTTTAACTGCTTTTTTTACAATCAAAGCTGAAAAGTGTTCCGATTCACCCCATTTTACGGTACGAAGCAAAAAAAAAAAAAAATAAAAAAAAAATAAAAGAAAAGAAAAGAAAGAAAAGAGAAAAAAAAAATGTTACTAATATTTTATGAAAACATGCTAAAACAAGAAGTTCTGTCAAGAACTAAACGAGCCTACTTTCCCGTACATCGACATCGGCATTCTAGCATCTGATCATTATTCTCTTGATCATCTGAGACTAAACATTATGTCAAACATACCTTTTTAGCACTTAAAGCTGATTTCTAAAAGCAAAATATACCCCTCTCATCAGATGAAATAGAGACATAAAAAGTAAATAAATGAATAAATGAAGTTTTGTCGCACCTTTCGTAGAAAAATTCCTCAATCGTTTTCAAAAAAAAAAAAAAATTTAAAAGTACAAAGTACATCAAAACACATTTTATCAAAGAAAGGAAAAAAAACTCGTTCGTCGATAAAATGTCTCGATTTTCACTTTTAAACCGTTGCCAGTTGTTAAATATAAATAAAGAATAAAATGCCCTCGTGAATGAAACACTTTTGTTACAAAAAAAAATCGTCTGCCAAAAAAAAAAAAAATAGTAATAAATAAAATAACACAAATGAATAAATAAAAAAAAAATCGTCTGCACAGTCAGTCATTTTTTTCTGAGTCTGCATTTCCGCCATGTTTGTGGAGTCGGAGTCGGAATCAGAGTCCTCACAGAAGATTATTCAGAAAAGTACTTTACAAACATTATTTATCAAAACCATTTTTTTACAAAGTTAGTTTGAAGGAAATCCGACTTTAAGTTCCAGGATCAACATTCAACTTAAATTCCCCGTAGGCGCTAATGTTAAATTTTTTTCTGAACGGTTCAATATTGAACGAAAAATGGTTCAAACCAAAAAGCGAAATAAGGGAATGAACCTCTCCGAGATCTTTCAAACAAAAACAAGTTTATTCCATTCGGATGGTTCACTCAGAAGTTATTAGGTGGGGAAAGGTTGCTTGAACGGTTCAATGTTGAACGAAAAAATGTTCAAATTGAAAATTTAAATACTGTAATGAAGTATCCTTGCTGAGATCCTTCGAACAAAAAAAAAGTTTATTTAAATCGGACTGTTCACTCAAAAATTATTAGGGGTGACAGCTTGCTTGAGCGGTTCAATGTTGAACGAAAAATTGTTCAAATCGGAAATGTAAATACGGGAATGAAGTATCCTTGATAAGATCTTTTGAACAAAAAAAAGTTTGTTGAAATCGGACTGTTCACTCAAAAGTTAGCATCGCGGGACAGGTTGTTTGAACGGTTCAAAGTTGAACCAAAAATTGTTCAAATCGAAAAATCAAATATGGGAATGAGTTGTACTCGCCGAAATCTTTCCAACAAAAAAAAGTTTGTTCAAATCGGAATGTTCATTCAAAAGTTATTAGGGGGGGAAAGGTTGCTTGAACGGTTCAATGTTGAACCAAAATTGTTCAAATCGAAAAATCAAATATGGGAATGAGTTGTAATCGCCGAGATCTATCCAACAAAAAAAGTTTGTTCAAATCGGAATGTTCATTCAAAAGTTATTAGGGGGGAAAGGTTGCTTGAACGGTTCAATGTTGAACGAAAAATTGTTCAAATCGGAAATGTAAATACGGGAATGAAGTATCCTTGAAAAGATCTTTCGAACAAAAAAAAGTTTGTTCAAATCGGACTGTTAACTAAAAAGTTAGTATCGCGGGACAGGTTGTTTGAACGGCTCAAAGTTGAACCAAAAATTGTTCGAAAAATCAAATATGGGAATGAGCTGTACTCGCCGAGATGTTTCCAACAAAAAAAAAAGTTTGTCCAAATCGGAATATTCATTCAAAAGTTATTAGGGGGGGACAGACAGACAGACCGACCGACAGACCGACAGACCGACAGACCGACACACAAATTCCCCATCTCAATACCCTACTTTCAAATTTTTAATTTTTCGATATTCATTTTACCTTTTTATTTTTTTAACTTGGCGATATTTTTTGGACTTGGCGATATTTTTTTTCACTTGGCGATATTTTTTGGACTTGGCGATATTTTTTAGATGCATTAAGCCAATTTTAATACTTTTTTCGTCTTTCTTTTATTTTTAACGGGAAAGTAGGCTAAAAAGCAGAGGGGAAATATGCTATATTATCGGCAGCGTATGCAAACTCCTAACTGTATTTGTGTTTAAAAAATAGGGTAGATTTGGAGAAGACACCATAGTTTATAACTTTATTTTACACAAAATAGACCGTTTGTACTATTTTTAACAAGTAAATTTATCAACCAAAAAATGGACTTCGGTTGTTGGTAAAAAAAAAAAAAAAGTTTCGCTTTGAAAAACAATTTTCACCTATAAATATTGACAGATAGAAAACGTTTGTACTTCTGTATCATACCCCAATCTTAGTATAAGATGACCGACACCTTTGGGGTAAAATTCTGTATAAAAATCGATGCAACTCGCCATTAAAGTAATTCCAATTTATTAAAATAAAATACATTAGTGAACATATAATACGTACATTCAAATAACATTGATTTTTATTGTTTTTTAATTGTTACTTTTTCCTTTTAAGTTTTAGCCCTCTCCTCCCATAGACTGTTTTAAGTGTAGAACACAATATTTGGAGCAAATTGCAGCATATAATGTATTTTATCCTATCACATTTCCAGATGTTTAGATCTATTTTTCTAGGCCATTGTTTCGCGTAGGATTATTTTCTTGTGTAGGATGAGTCGGAATGCCTCGGTATTTGTCCCGAAATCATATTCGTCATATTACCCCAAAGTATAAGAAAAGATGCCTATCCATCTACACTAAAAAATTAATGTGGTTTTTACAGTATATAATGCAGCTAATTTTACAGTTCTAAACTGTAAAATTACTAATTTAACAGTTTATTACCGTGCATTTTACAGTTTTAAACTGGAACCTCTGCTACCAGTATTTTACTGTAGTTCTTACAACATAATACAACTAAATTTAATGGCAATAAACTGTAAAATTACCAACTTTACAGTAAGAAACTGTATTGTACTGTAAAAACAATAGTTTATTTTTTGCAGTGTTAGCACAGCGTTGAAGCGAAATATAGCCTAATAGAAAGTTCACACTTCGAACTTACTAAAACTAACCGAGTTTTTTCTCTACTGTCATAACTCCGGCTAATACGACTAAATAAATAATGGTAGGACATGATTTTGGGTACTTGCCGAAATGATTAATATGTTAAAAGGACCTAAAAATATCCCTTGAAACTGTGATCAATCAGCAAAAAAAAATGCATGATCTGAATATACAGGCTCCTTCACTCCAACTGAACGGCAAGTTATGGGGATGGAAGTCTTTAGAACCCAGCAACAAAATGTAATCGCTCGATCCTATGATTATTGAACTTACAGATTTTGCGAACAAGTACTCCACGCAAACTGTGGCGGAAATTTCTAAGCGTTAAGCTAAGAAACTGGAAACCTGCAATTCCAAGTCCATTCATTTAACTAGGTTACTCATTGCCATGCCAATGTGGACAAGAATAGTGTCAAACATTCGTGACCAGATAGCAGAGTGACATCTCTAAGTTTGTGATTGTCCTTTTCTTTTACTTAGCTTTCGAACCTTTAAATTATGTTCCGTCAACTTACGACGATATATCGTCAAGTTGGCAACAAAAATTAGATGTCAATCGAAATCATTGTGACAGGACACAGCAAGATTTTATGGTTATAGTAGATTTTTTTTCATTATTTCACTTGTTTAAGTTATAACGTTTCATTAAGAAAAGGGATTGTTTCTATTTCTCCGCCAAGAAATCAGCAATTACAAAACAACCAATTCACCTCCCACAAACTCATTGAAATGTTTTAAACACTTATTAAATATACTGCCTTTTAATTTTTTAAACTAGCTTTATACTGGAGGGTTGTTCGTCTGTATGGATGCCAGTAACCACCGTTTATACCAGTTCGTTATTTAGTGTTAATTGCATCGCATGTTTAAACTTTTGATTAAGACAACGTTACTGTACTGCATAAATTTATCTCTACTAATAATAAAGCTGAAGGTGGGGTCTGTCTGTCTGTCTGTCTTTCTGTGACCCGCGTAGCGCCAAAACCGTTCGGTCAATTTTCATAAAATTTGGCACTAAATTAGTTCGTAGCATGGGGATTTGCTTCTCGAAACGTTTTTTCGAAAATTCTATTTCGTTCTTTTTCTTTTCTAATTCTTAGCTCATTTTTCATACCAATTCGACAAAATGGGGAAGAAATATTTTATACACTTTTTCAAGTCTTATGTCATTTGAAAGCTTGAAATTTTCTGCTAAATATGATATCAGTTTGAAGTTTCTACGAGCATTAGAGGAGCTGTAAATTATTGTTTTGAGAATCCTGGAAATTCAAGGCTTTCCTTGAGCAAAGCAAGCCAAGCGATTCTAAAATGGTGAAGCTCAAGAATAAAATATGAATATAAAAATGAAAGAATTATTTTCTCAACGGAAATGAACTTTTCGTGTTGTTACCATGGTTACGTTTTTGTTTCCTTTATTTGTTTCGTTCTTTTTCCCTTAATAATTTTAAAATGTATTTGTTTTTGTAGCAATTCAAACTCCAAACATTATTAAAATTAGGTAAATGAAATATTTTAACTGTTGTGAAAAAAATCGTCTGGTTCTATTTTCTCAGTTTTTAAGGAATTAAAACTCGGTAAGTTATAAAAATATGGTATAAATTGCGGTATTACAACGTTCTTTCTGAAATGTTTCCTTTCGAAAAATGTATTATTTTGTTTTTAAAGCTAGGCAAGAAAACTTCCTTCTGCTTTCAAACTTTGGTAAGATTTATGTTCGTTTCTGTAAACAACAAAATTGTTCTTATTTTCTCTTTTGTCTTATTTCATACCATAGTTTTAAGGGATTATAATTGAATTATAACTCAAATTGAGCATTCTTTATGCGATATCAATTGATCAATTATGCGTTTTAATTTTATACCACGGGCAAAGCCGTGCGGGTACCGCTAGTACTACAAATTAAATTAAACAACTAAACAATTTAAAAAATGGTTTTTTCTTTTTTTTACGCAAAGAAGAAAATAAAAATATGAGAGTAACTTAATTTTGCATATCAAAACACAACTTAGAATAGAATATTTTATACAATCACATTCACGTATCTTGTTAAGTGGCTACAACTCTTACTGTTCAGTCGAATTCTTTCTTCAAAAACTCTCTTTTGTGACTGAATCTTTAGTGTACTTAAGGGATTTCGCCAGGATTTGTTTTTCTTTAGCACTGGCGCTCGTTGTACGTAAAGTTGGTATTCTTATTTTTTTTTCGTCATATCTCGAGACATACACATTAATCATGTTCAAATGTAGATAAAATAAAGCGTGAAAAATAAAGAATACTGTGAAATTATTTTGCTGACGTAGATTAGAATTCACTGCAAAAATATGAATGGAGAGATATTTTAATTTCATATGAGTAAAAAAATAAACAGTACGTGAAGCACACGTTAATTTATCATATTTGAAAAACGTCGAAACGTTACGAGTTGAATTTAATTAGTAAAACAAAAAATGGGTTGCCCCATAGGATATATTGCGTACTGTTGAAGGAGTTTACGGTTAAAACAAAGAGAACATCCTCTGAACTGTACGTGAACAGGTGAGGGTACAAGGGCAGAACAAAGCTAGAGACAGATCTCAGCGAGAATTTTAGTGTTGTATCACCCTTCTCGTGCTGTGCTTGTGCATATGGGGTCACATTGTGTTTTTTGACCAAAAAGTAAGCGCTTTTGCTCGCAAAATTTTGCAATAGCATGATTTTGATTTAAGTTACAATATTGTATTTCCGTAATTTGTCTAATCAAAGCATTGTAAAATTAAGTTACAAAGTTTAATTTAATCATTTGCATGTTTCTTAGTCATTAAAAAACTGCATGGAAATTCCTTGTAGGTCTTTATGTGTAATCTGGATGTTTCATTCCTGACAGTCCAAAATTGATCAAAGTTACGTTTTCTTCTAGTTTTACAGATAATTAAGGGGGGTTCTAAGATTTGTAAATACCCGTCTGAAAATACTTAACAGCATACCCAAGATTTATGGTAGGGGAAAGCAGGGTTAAAAGTTCCTCGGGTTGTTCCCTTTGAAATAGTTTAGCTAAGAGAAAATATAAATGTATTTTGTCAATACGTCTTGAAATAGAATGTTACAGCATATGAATGGCAGCTATTTTAGCCAGCCCAGTGGATTACGGTATATCAAAAGCTGAGCACCTACATCACTGATCAGCGAAAGTAAATACTTTTGTCTTTGGTCTTTTGCCCGAAATTTCATAGTTAGTGTCAAGCTTTATATTTTTGTACGTGAAAATATATTGTACAATGCACACCCTTATATCCTACGTTAAAACCATGTACGTTTCGTTACATAGCCTATTATTTGCTTTTCTAAAGACATGTGCTTTTTGAGACCAGCAGTTCCCGTTTTTGGAAGTAAGTTGCTCCGCGGAATAACTCTGTACCTCAGAACCAGACTAACGTAAGTCCATTTTCGTCATTTTTCAGTAGAGGGGAAAAACGATGTATTCGACAATCGGCAATCGTTTTTCCCCTCTACCGAAAAATGACGAAAATGGACTTACGTTAGTCTGGTTCGGAGGTACAGAACTTTCCCCAGAAAAAAATAGCAACAAGCACGAAGGAATGTCTTACCCCTATTAATCTGTACCAGGTATACAGTAATTAAATACACATATAATCATTATACGTATAGATAGATACATTACTGTGAAAGACCGAAAACGAGAAGGTATTCTTTCACCAAAACTAAATCCAGAAATATTTAGTCTATTTCCGATGGTTAGATATAAAATGCGAAATTTTCAAAAAGCAAACTATGTAAGTCATCGAAATATATTTCATACTTTGATAAAAGAAAAATGATGTATTCGAAGGATCGTATTTGAAATTTTAGATGATTCCCTGTTATTACTGAAGACTGAACCAATTATATTAGCTTAATAGCTGTTGAAGCTGTTAATTAGTGTACTTACTATATTTACCATATTAATGTATTATAATTTACAATTTATTAGCTGTTAAATATTTCATGTATTTGTGCTTAAAGACTAGCCATTGAATCTTTATGTACAAATTCTTAATGTTGCAAAGCAAAAATAAAGATAAACAAAGTTATAGTAAGTAAGAGAAAAACAACTGATTATTTGAACTATATTGTTGTAGTCCTTAAATAAATTCCCTCTTATATGGAAAATTTTTTCGTCTTAACTATTCGTTTTTCGATTATCGGCTCACTCAAGCAAAAAAAAATCTTGGAAATCTAGCGTAACTACCTCAGTTCTCTTGCTTCTGCGATTGAAGAAGAATGAAAGAGACTCCTTAAAAGTCATCAGCTTGTCTCATTTCGTGAAAGAAAGAATGGCGGAAACTATGATGGATGTATTTGACAGATGTTTCTGTTAGATGCTGTTTCATAAAACAAGACAAGCAATTCGTTTTCGGATAGGCATACTTCTAACTGTCGCCTTGTCGGAAGCAATACTAAACTTATTGTAACGTATAACAAGTATATTTTTAATGTTGTTTGCTCACATAAAATAGTTTTTTTTGAGTCAACTTATTCCTTTACAAAACCAGAATAATCCTCACATAATTTTAGCACTTGTATAATACAATTTGTATAATGTGTCGAGGTATCCTGCCCCACGTAAGAGAAAACATTTATAAAACTATTGTGTTAATAAAAACTAAAAACTAGTACATGATAATTTTTTTTAACACAGGTCTAGATGCTGTGTTAAATTGATCAGCACAAACAAATGGAACATAAATTATTTGCCATCAGAAAACGAAATTGCCACTTCGTTGATTACTACCCTGATAGCTAGGTAATTCGCCCCATTCCACCGGGATGCTATGTTTCACTAAAATAACATCATAAAACTTGCTATATTTGAGAAAAGTGGTAAAAAATAACTAAATTAATGCAAATCATCATCTGAATAACGTAACTAACATTTAAATTAACTTTACATGAACCGCTTCCCTTACAAATTTTTTGGAAAAAATTGCAAAAAGAAAAAATAATACTAATCACAGGTTTTTAATTTGATTTTTAAATATTACAAGGAAATGAAACAAACAAAATGTGTAGGTTTCAATTACAGATTTTATTTTTTTACAGATGTAAAATCATTTAGAGTTTCACCCGAATTGTCTCGTTAAAAAAAATACCTGAAATTCATACGAGCCCGAGATAACTGGGGGTAATCAGGCAAGCAGCTTAGAAAATGAGGTTTTACATTATCTTATCTTATACGTACGGCTTAAAGTACTAATAACCGTGATAATCGATAGAAAACAATAAAAAATATCATTGGACGTTACACTGTACACTTCTTTGCTATTGTACTGTCTGTGTATACACTGTCTGTGAAAAAAAAATCCTATCAGTGCACTATTCGGGTGTTTTGGTCCTGGGGCGTTTTACCAGACGGAGCGCGTAAGCCTGAATGACTACATGCGCTGAGCAAGCCATTAAAAATACTTTTAAACTGATAACTTGAATTTGGAAAAGTGTCTAGACCCAGTATTTTTTTTTTTTTTTCAAATATCGAAAAAAAGTGCAGTTGTCGTCTTAATTATTTGTTAACGATTATCAACTGATCTAGATAAAAATACTTCGCTCATAAAAATAATTATTTCCCCCTGTAGCAAACAACTTAAAAGCGAAATTATCTTCCTTCTAAAAGAAAAAAAAGAAAGCTGTTGTTTTCAGTTTATCTCTGTAAGTTCCTGATTCAAGATTTTAAAAATCAAAGACAATTAAGTACTTAAATTCCAGAAAATATAATAAAAGTTTTTGTTATGCATAACATTGAAAAGCTTAGAAATCATTCAAAAGAGAAGTTCCCCAATTTTATCTTTAGTAAGACATAATGGACATAAGATAAAAATCAGAAGTTAAATAAATAACAAAGTATTTTATTTTTCTTCTTTGCCGTTTCAGAAAATTCATTAAATTTTCTCTACTTTTAAAAGCCCGGGTTTTTTACATTAAAGAGATAAAATAATGTCTAAATGTGTTTAAATTTTGCAAATGCGTTGAAAAACAAAATGCATTCAAATTTAGATATTAATGCCGATGTATATTTTCTTGTTTTTCCGTCTATTTATTGGACGTTTCTATTCAAAAAAAAAAAAAAAAATGCTGTATTTATTCCAAATTTAAAGGTTTAAAGTTTTTTTTAGTGCGAAAATACTCGGCAAATAATACTCGGCAAATACGAAAAAAAATATCCGTTTAAGTAGTTTCAGCTTTGGTGGGGCAAAAAGTATGTAAGCCAATTTTTTAAAACAAGTAGGTTATAGAATTGTAAATTTAAGCAATTCAATTATTTCGTTTTCTTCAGTAAGCAATATCTGAAATCAAAATTTTAAATTTTTATTTTAGAAAAAAAACTCTTTCTTTGTGTCTCATTTTCATTTAAATAATAAAATGGCAAAGGGTCATGAATTCATTTACATATAGAATTACATATGGTATTCACATGTCTTCGCAAAACTGTTTAAAGTAAAGTATATGCAAATACAGTGGAACTTCGAACACTTGACACGCGATAACTCGACAACCCCAGTAAATCGACATTAATTTTCCAATAGTTGGTTCACTATTGATTTTAAGGGTCCAAATTTCTCTTACTTAGCACACATTTACAGGTACAGCTATTAGTTGACATCCACTTACTAGCACGGCCACTTTTAGATACCGATACTCTCTCACATTTCTGAGAATTTTGCTTTTAATGAGTCAGTCAATTTATTGTTTATTCGAAAGCGCTCTTTAACAGAATTACTTTTTGTACATAGGGGAGTCAGCTACTGTACTATGTGTTTTTAATGCCATCCCAGTGCTAGAAAATGATTTTAGAAATGTAGCAAGGCTAGTCCACAAGAGAAACAAGGCAGCACAACACGTGGTTTTTAAAATGAGTTTGAATAGGGCTTTTATTTTTGAGAGAACTAATGGACAAGATGCTCTTATATGAAACTTTTTTGTAAATACATTATTAAAAATTGTTGCATTTATTTTGTTATATTCTTTTCTAATAAAATAAAGAAAGAAAAGAAAAATCATTTACTAAAATTGCCTTTATGACGTGGATGGAAAGCGTTACTAAGCGACCAGTATAGAAAACATTGAAACAGTTGAAGCTATGGAATCTCGGTAAGTTAACACCCTCTTAATTCGACACATTTTCGTGGTCCCTTGGAGTGTCGAGTTACTGAGCTTCCACTATAAATATAGTATAAATCTCTGTTTAGCAACGCTGTTAAGTTTCATTCACTGGGATTTCACTGTTGCATTAAACTTTCCGTATAAAAGGCAGCTCCAATTAAAGCATATATCGCATACCATATAATTTATCGAGGAACTTGCACACAGTAATTACTGCCATGAATTGTCATTATCTGAGTAGATGGAAGTGATAACAGTTACGTTATTAATCCAGTGTAATAATCCGAAATTTATTCGTGATAATAAAGGCTTATTCTCTCAATTACAGATTGTGCAATTAATGAATAATTACTCTCAGTAAGTTTAATTTCACGCCGTGAGTAATTCCGGAGCACCATATGTCTGAAGTAGGTCCGACATATTAAAACAATGTGAAAAAAGGGACGTGTATCTAGTATTTGATTTGCACGATTAAAGGTTTTCAAGGTGCATAACGGCACCAGTTTTTTTCATCCTTTTTTTACATCTGAGAATTTACATTTAAGGGGGTCAATTCCCCCCCCCCCTCCGGCTTTGAGAAATCAATGTATTTATACATAAGTGGGTATGGTTTTTGTTGTTTTCCAATGAAATTAGATTGCGTTTGCACCCTTTGCACCCCCCCTGAAAAAAACTTGAAATGACGGGCCTGTCTGACACTTTTCTTTCGGCCAAATAGAAAATAATACACAAGAAATAGGTGGGTAAAACCTTGTTTAACTCAATTGTGTATCAATTTTTCTCAAAGACAGCTACATTATACAGTTAATTATTTAAAAGTTGCAGTTATATTCTTCAAATACTTAATAGCTGCAACTTGAATTTTCTATTGAAGTTAATCTTCAAATGAAAAATGTAATCTTACCTTAGAGGAGACTACCATAGGAAAACTAGCTACTCTTGTAATTTTTATTATTCGACTTCATGGCTGACTAGCAATAGTGAATATGGAAGGCTGATGGAAATTAAGGAATTCAACTAGCAAGGAAAATAATCATAACAATATAAAATAGAAAGGATAAAAAAGGGGTCTGGGTTTAAGATATAATGTCTTAATAAATTTACTCAATTCGTACTTCAAAGTATACTTGGGGCACACCTAACCTAGCAGCACTGTAATAGTGTAATTAGGATTCTCTTAGATACAACAATGCTGTTAAACTAGCTGTGGCATAATTATCGACAATACGAAGTTAGTTTAAAATAGGATTGTTCAGAGGAATCAAGGGATGGGTGATTGGGGCGTCTGCCATTGCCCGGATAGACTCCCCACTGGTACATTTTCTACACTAAAGTTCAAAAAAGAAATTTTTAGACTATTTTTGATGCCAAAAGAAGGAAGGTTTACTGTTCTCCTTAGAATATGTTTCACAATTGAAGTCCAAAACACATATGAGATCAACATTTGGAAATAATACGTAATAAAATCAGTCGCCCTTGGAAACATTTCTTGATTCGCCCTCGATTTTTCACCAGAGAACCCTTCTGTGTTAAGCTGATTCAATATATTTCATAATTAAAAATAGCATTTATATATATATATATATAGCAATGAATCTAGAATAGTAAGGTTTTTTAATTAAATGATAAAAGTTGAAAATATTTTCAGAGACAAAAAAGCTCGAAATTTTCACTTAAAGCTTTTGGTCAAAAATGAAATATTTTATACAGGTTAGTGCATATAAGCTCGTGGAATAAGATCTTTTGAATTTCAGGAAACGTTAGGTTTTTGAATCTGAAATTGCTGCAATAAATACGAAATGAAAATAATAAAAAGAGCAAAAGCGCAACATTAAAGTTCCTCAGAATGAAAGTTACAGTATAGAGTTCCCAATTATTTGTTCAATGCAGTAAAGGCAGTTTTTTAAAGTTTCAAAGTAAAAAGATTTTTTTTTAAGATTTGATACATGGATAATATTGTCCGCCATCTCCATTATCGGAAAACTGACACTGGAATCAGTATTTTATTTTTAGCGCAAGGTTATGGCAACATGATCCCCAGTATACAGCAAAATGTTTCTTTGTATTCCATTTCATGTCTTCATGTCGAAATTTCACATTCACAGCCCCCAAAAAAGTAGATCTTCTAAAAAAAAAAGAAAGAAAGAAAGAAATAGATTTAGGATATAAAGATTATGTTTGATGCAGTAAACCTTCTGCCTTGGAAAAGCTTTCCTGGACTTATGTTTTATAATTCTTGGGACATTTTCCCAGTTTGAACTATTTTGCATACATCAGGAAGATACTGTTGCTCAGTACTTTTTTACTTAGTATTTTTATTGTCACCATTTATCTGATCAATGACGAACTCTATAGGCTCATATTGAGCTGATTTGATAGTATAACATGTTGTTTCGCTTCGACAACAAATAATTTTGGTCTACTAGTACGTCCATCTAGCTTTTCCAAAAAATGCCGCAACGGAAGTTCATTTAAATGTATTACACAGGTCTACCAAGTTTTTATTTCACTTTCCGTATTA
>JAXGGA010010040.1:0-48763 GCA_038373865.1 Uloborus plumipes | reverse complement strand
TCCCTGCCTCAATGGATGTTCATTGTAGGGGGAGATTTCCAAATGTGTTTCTCTCGCTGGCCAAAAACTGAATGTTGCTGTTGATACTAGAACGGACGGGAGTAGTGGTAAATTATATTTGATACAAACGCAATTACGCAGGTGCTTTCTCTTGAAATTATTCATCTCCTCTGGCATAATTTCATGTTTTTGTTTATGTTTGAATATTAACGTAAGTAGATGTTACAAAACAAAGCTGTTACCTCTTCGTAACACATTTTTTTCTCAATTGGGAGGTTAACTAACCAGTTATACTTAAAATATTAAAGTTACACATTTTTGGAAGAGGTTATATACAGGGCCGTATTCACACCTTAGTTTCGGGGATTGTTTTACAAAACCTATTTCTGTACCTCAGAACCAGACTAACGTAAGTCCATTTTCGTCATTTTTCAGTAGAGGGGAAAAACGATGTATTCGACAATCGTTTTTCCCCTCTACCGAAAAATGACGAAAATGGACTTACGTTAGTCTGGTTCTGAGGTAGAGATTTGTCGTGAAATCTATAAAGTCAATAAAATTTTATTTCATGTTCTATAGTCTGTTGATTTTTGTTACAATAGATGTTAAAAGGTATCATGAAAAATGCAAAAAAAAAAAAAAAGACTCATATTTTTAATGAAGGAAAAAAAATATGGATAGATGAGTCTACTCACATACGCGTACTTTTAAAATGTATTTCTTACGACACTGATAAGATGTGTTAAATATCGAGTTTTGTACTTACAAATTTATAGATTTTTGGCACTTTTTTAGTGATATTAAAAATTTGAAGTGGAAATTGTATTGCTAAGATATGTTTGAAATTACAACAGAAAAAATAAATACTGCAGAAAAAACACTTAATTGTACAGTTAATAATAGTTTCATTTTTCAAATGCAGTTTTAAAGTAAATAAAATAAAATTAAAGTAGCGATAATAATTTGTTCAGTAAGAAACTATGAAAAACATTTTCGTAATAGTTTTGATAAATTTCAGCGGGGGGTTGTACCCTAAAAACCCAGCCCAAGTTATAGATAAAAAAAATACATTTATTAACTTTATTAACGTTTAAAAGAGAAAAAATCTTTAAAAAATGGCCAAAGTTTAAAACAGTATACTTCATCTTGGTATTTTAACAAAACCATGAGGAGAAGGAAATATCTGTTCATCTGAAGGAACTTCTGTTGGACCGATGATCTGGTATGGGGGTAGGGGGTAGTCTTTGCTCTTCAGTTCGGACACTCGGGGACGCCACTCCCCGTACATACACAAGTGCCACCCTGAGGGTGATATACCCATTTATGTCCAGTAGCTTAAAAACGGTACGCTTGATAGTTACTGCATACAAAAACCTGTAACGGGTATATCATTTTACTAAAGCTGTTTTTCACAAGTTAAATAGTCTTTCTAATTGAGGAAACCAGTTAGAGCCACTATTTGGACATCAGAGTTTATTTATTGACAGCTATTTTCAGACAAATCAGTCAAGCAACGATCCAGCATGGGTAGCCACAGAAAGTAATTGTTTTTTGCGAAACTTATTTTTCATAAAATTAAAATATTTTTAAATGATTTGCTTAAAATTGATCACAGAAGCCTTCTGTAATGTTACTTTGCAAAAGAAGATTCAAGTAAGGTCGTATTTTGCTCACATATCTGCAAAATATCCCATAAACAGGACGTTCAATAACTTAATAAATATTACAACGGCGAACTATTTTAAGCCTAAAATGTTTGCAAACCATTCCAAGTAAGAGTTTTAAGCAGATAAAAATTGAAAAAAAAAGAATAAAAAAAACTTGGGCAGAAATGGGTTAAACGGCAACAGCTAGACTCAAAAGTGGCCATCTCAGGAGTCTCTTATTTGAGAGTGGCCAAAAAAATCTATTCCATCTGTAAAAATGCTGCTATTTTCAAGTCTTTAAAGATGATAAGAACTAACAACAACAACACTATTTTAACATCTTATTTAATGTTTTCCACTGTTGCGAAAACTGCCACTCATTTTTGTTTACTCAAGGTAGAAAAGATGATCGTATCAAATCTTGAAGCCTTACCTCGATCAAAAGCATTACACTTGAATGCACATCAACAGTTGACTTGTTTGGTTCACAGACTAAAAATGAATAGACCGCGCATCTCCCGATGAAACAGTGGATGTCAGTAGCGCTAAGATATATCACGTGATTTACAACGAAATCCTCTATTTCTCGCTGACGATCTGGCGCGTTAAAATTTTTGGCGATCATTTGCAAGCTGTTGGTAGGCAAATGCTTCCTTGCGCTTTCCGATCGCTCGATCATTCCGATAGCTTCGCGAGACATTTGTTTATTTGCTGCTTGCAAGTTCCATCTCCGACAAACAATCCATGGCACGAAATAGAAAAATGGAATTTTCTACTTGTTTCAAATTAGATTTCAAAAGTTTTTTTTTTCTTTTTTTCGGTAGGGGGAGGGGGGGAATGCACCAAGTATAGTTTCAAATAAGTGATTTCAAGACTTAAACTTTGAAGGTTTTGAGCGATATTTAAAAAGAGCAACATTTATCAAAAATCCAGGGTGATATGCATTACTGTTTGAAAACAGGCAACATGCCGGAACTCTCCCCCCCCCCCCCACACACAGAGAGATAAAAATTCTGACGGATCTTATACCAGCATTTGTCAAAGGGTGTTTTTATTTTAACACAAGCATCTATTTACCTTTTAATCTTCGTAAAATATACCACTTTCATTAAAATCCTTAATGAACATGTACTTCGAAAAGAAAATTTTTTCTCAAATATTAGTCCTTAAAATATATATTTAGAATATTAATTTGTATGTAATATTCATAACGATATCCCACGAGAAAGGGACATTTCTCAAAATAGTTTTGAAATCCTCTCTCGATCTGTAATAAATACTAAAATTGGCTAAACTTTCATCAGGTGGTAGGCACTGCCCCCCATATGGGGGGGGGGCTCAAGCCCTCTCTTAGAAACTAGAATTCTCTAACTTATAGTACAATTTGTTCAAAAAAAAATCATAACTTTTTCAACCATCAATCAATAAGTAACTAAAAAGGCCAAAATTAAATAACTTTAATCTTCACTGAAACTTCTTTACAGGAACAAAATACCCTGCTAAGCTGTTGGAAAACTATCTGAGACTCCCCCCCCCCCCCTTCACCTGAAATTGTGAGAAATAATCTTTAAAAAAGCCGTTGCTTTACGTATGTACAAACAATTGATAATTAGTTACACATAGTTCAGTAGAGAATGAATAAAAAAACATAAGTAGGGGAGGTGATTTTTTAAAAATGCAATTTTTGAGAGATGCCCTTTCATTCTGCTTGTGCGGTATAAGGTCATACCGACAGATGAATAGTGCAAAAAGGTCGAATTACGAAAAATAGAGTATTTCACTTTTGCTGTAACTTTTTCCAGAAAGAAAGGGCAAATACTTCTAATTGAATAAAATGTTTAAATGGTAATTTAATGGCATTTAAATCAAGGCTTTACATTCCCCACAAACTATGCAAAAACATTAATTTGTTGAAATAGAACTTATTGAAGTCACAAATTTACACTATCGATGAGGATATGGATTTCTATACATTCTGTGTGATCAAAGATAGCATGCGAAAACGCTCAACTAAAATTGTCAATTTTGTTCATAAAATGTTACTCGCCAAAAAAGTGATAAAACTCTTTCTAACTCTATTTTTAACATTTAAAGCAAGAGTTTTGAAAATAACTGAGATATTATTACAGACTAAACTTACCTATGGAATGTTATTGGTCCTCCCTTGACCGATTTTTCTTTGCATCCAAATGCACAACATTTAGAAACCATTTTTTCTCAAAACAACAGTTCATCTCCATAGGAGTGCATACTATGATCCGCTGCGGTGGTTGTAGATCACGTGGTTAAAGCCAGGTAGGTTCAGGCGGCGGAAAGGTTACCATACACTCTCTCTATGTATCTTAACTCTGTGGTTTGGTTACATCATTTATTTAGATGCTTCTTTATATTAAAATCTTATTCTGCAACAAACTGCACACTTGATTGTAAGTTTTGCTATGTTTACTAGCTAATAAAAAGAAACATTGTAAGGATATATGAAGGGTAAATAAAACAAGTTTCGACATTTTAGTTTAAATTTTCTGACAATTTTATTTTGTTTACTGGTAAAGTAAGTTTATTTTGAAAGAGAAAATAAGCATTCTCGTTAAAAAAAACTTCTTTTTTAGATCGAGGCCAAGAAAAAATGTGAAACAATTTTGACTTTCCTTGTTAATACAATTTTTGCCTTGCACCGGGAAAAAGAGACTTTTAAATCTGTAAATAATTATCTTTCACCAAACTGAGAGCTAGGAAAAAGCGCTATTTTATGTTTCTTATTAAAAACAGATTGAAAAGTGCGATAAAGTAAATGAGAAAAAACTTACTAAATTGGGATAAGCCTTTTCAAAGTTTTTCGTAATAAGAAAATAATAAAAAATATGAAAGAAGAATGAAAGAATGATGAGACATCTAAAATGTATGGGGACATTTTAAGGAATGTGCTGTATAATGCATGATTTTTATCAGTTCTATGCAAAATTGTTGTTTTGTTGAATAGTAAGAAGGTGAAAAAGGTTTTATGTATTTTTTGATTCATCTCAACATTTACATTCACTCTTGGTCTTTGGAAAATTTAAAAAAAAAAGAAAAACTGTTACTGATGAGCTTAATGAGAGAAAAAAGATTTTGAATTCATGTTAGAAAAATGAGATTGCCTCTTTTCTTTCCTTTTAATTATATTTTTAATATTTAGTTTTTTATGAGTGCATGTTTTTATATATAAAAAACTGTTGACAGGATATAGTTACTTTTTTAGCTTCCTAATTACAGTAAGCAAAAAAATGCAGACATAGAAATTTTTGGGTGAAAAATAAATAAATAAATGCAACGTCAATGTTTGAATTAAAATAGATAAGCTTTATTAAAAATTTACTTTAATTTGTATAGAACTTGAATAACTTTTGAGTAAACAGTAAGATTCGAACAAACTTTTGTTTATTCGAAAGATCTCAGATAGGGCACATATTGAAATTCAGCTCCAGGGATTTAGGGTTTTACTACAAACTTTTAAAGTGTACGAGCAGTTTTGGTAGCCGCTGTATATTAACTGCATGGTTTAAAAGGTACTACATTTTTATTTATTCGATTACGTATCTTTTTACGTATCTATTTTGTCACTTGAGGGAGGTATATTTTGTTCTAAGAAATTAGCTTTAAACACTAAAAAGGTGCGTTTGGAATAACTTGCGGTCTTAAATAATTAAGAGTATAAAGTGTACAAATACTTTTGTGCTATAGATGCAAAGAAACTGCAGTATCTCCATATATTATTTCTCTAAGCCGAATCCTATACCCGGTCGAAACTCGCTCATTTCTTTATCGAATTGCAAGAAAATTTATAATTTTGAAGCTTATCCCGCGGGCTATTGACGAAAATTAGACCCACCCTCTAAAAAGTGTCGGTTCGTTTTTTATTCGAACTTCAATTTTTGGGCACAAAATTGACTCTATCTAGCGAAATAATTGTCGTATCGTCTCCATTTTGATTTCATTCGAAAGATTTAAAAAAAATGCGTTCTTTAGAACGTTTCTCCGCTAGCGCCGCGTAACGAGAATCTCGACAATCCACGTTTAATCGACTTATAAGCGATTGAAGTTTGAAAAAGTTAAATTTTTTGCTCAACTGTTAAAATCGTTACATTGTTGTTCAAATCAATTTTAAATGCGACATTTCAAGCCAAGGCTTAGCTCGGTAAACCTTAATTGTAACTTTTATTGTTTCAAAATACTATGGTAGTTTTGCGATAACGTTAGTATTTAGTTTAGTAGTAGCCTTGGGTATTTGATTTTAATATAGGGTATCACTTTTGTAGTAGTTGTAAAAGTGAACGTGTCTTTGATCTCTTTGAAAAGTTGTCAGAACGACGGCAGTTGATGGCGATGTTGTGCAAACGTACAAGATTTTACAATAACAACTCTGTATACTGATGTGTTCAATTCTGTACCTTGGTGCAAGAACAACCGATGTCAAAAATTTGATGTTTTTGGTTTTTTTATCGTAATGGGGGCAGAAAGGTATCCTCGGTTTTATACCACGACAACCAATGTTTTAAAATAAACCGCCTTAGCAGGGGAGCGAAACTAAGACACCAAATCTAAAGGGCTGGTTTCCTAGAATCGTCGCTGACGCCGGGCGCGACGCACGCTGGAATCAGAACCAGTTTGATTGGAGCGTGGTGTGAAGCGACGTCAATCTGCGGCTCAGGCGCATGCGCAGAAGGCGGCGGCGTCTATCGCCTCGCCAGAGATCGACGATTTCACTCCTAGGAAACCGGGCTTTTACACATCCAATCGAGGACTGAAATCTTTGAACCTGAATAACTCAATTTTAAGTTTAGAGTGTTTTTTTTTTTTTTTTTTTTTTTGCGGAATTCCGCACGGGTCACCTAGTCCCTCCTTATTTGTGCATTCTTAGCGTTGTAATTTTCTTTGAATTAAGAGTATATTTGATTGAAAGATGATACATAGAATGATAATTCCCTAATATTACTTTACAGATAATTTATTTTTTAATGATTGTACGTAGAATGGGCAAGTATCAAAGCGTTGGGATTCACGAGCGTTATTTGTGTACGATAATGTGTATGAATAAAATTCTGGACGTGAAAACATAAATAAATTCAAAGCAATAGTCTTTAGACACATGAAGTTATGACATGACAGCAATTACTGATTACAAGAACTTCAATTTGTAAAAAATGAACCCAATTTATTTTTATTATTTATTTTTGATTTTTTGTTTCAAATTTCGTGCACCCACTTCTTATTTTCTCATTTTTTTATTTTTTAGCACACCGTTCTTTTCCCATACTTCTCATCGTTGTAAATTGAACAAAATACGCTAAGTTTGAGCTTAATTTAATATAATTTTTATTTTGAGATAAGAACTGCAAATTTCATAAAAAACAAATTCTACTCTGCAGTATAACTAAAAAACTTTTCCACGATTCTTGAAGGACCCTGCATTGTATTATGCTAAGGTGAAATGAATTTGCTTGGCCTACCATTTGTCTTCATTTGAATTCTCAAATATAACCTAGTAAATAAAGAAAAAAAGTCTGAAAAAAATGCTGAAAAAAAGCACTGGAACAAGAAGTGAAAAACTAATCTATCGAAATTCAGATTTTCGTATAAAAATGTTAACAGGATTGATTCCCAGTCAATGCGAATTTGATATCAGATGTTTTATTCCGATGAATAAGCGAAAATACTACGCGATTTAAGATACATACCACTGACGCTTTTGATACATTCTCTTTTGCGTCTTAAATATGCATCAACTTTTGCAAAGACTGTGGCGAAACCAATTGCTTATGCATGCAGACATCGCTATAAATTCTTTGCCAGAAAGTGCAAGAGTGTCTTTGTAGCTGCAATATCGGAAGAAGTGCGTTACGTATGTTAAGATTTTTGCTGGAATTTCCAAACGCTGCTTTTGTTCTCCTCGAGTTGTGGAATACATCAGAATATATTGGGATGTCCGGGAAAAGTTTAACACGTTTATTTAATTTATTTCCTTTAAACTTCTTCGCGTCTAGTTTCTGTTTTTCTTATCTTGATCGATTTTGTTTTCCTTGGAAATAGGAAATATTGTGTGCGGTATTTTTCTTTTTTCTGGATACCATGATTTTTAAAGTTTTATTTTTAAAGCACTAGATTATGAAACAAAGAAATTAATTATTTTTGTAAGAAATAATAATTAATAACAATATCGCAATAACGGACGCATTAATTGAGGTTTTGGCATGGAAAAAAGAGTAAGTAAAAAAAAACAAGAAAACAGTTTATCCTGCATTGCTTATTTCTTCCAATTTGCACATACATGTACTCTAGGGTGATTCAAAAAATTTTTTTTTTGAATTTCTCTGGTCTTACACCGCAGTTTTTTTACAATATTCACGAATGTGATGTATGTAAAATTTTAGCTCAATTGAATAATATTAGAGGTCGCTCAACGCGATCGAATTCTGTTGAAAATTAGCAATTTCGAGAGTTGGAGTATATAGCTTCATTACCCGAAATAATCTTATTCTTCATTAAAAATGGAATAACTTAAAACGTTATTTTACTCTACTAAGTAATTAGTCAATAAAATAATAGCTCAAAGTGAGTTGTAACGATCCCCCCCCCCCCCGCTCCAAAGCTGCATTATCTCTTACCTGAGTTTGGGTAGAAAATGCAGCTGCAAGCTCGGGCTGTGGTTTCTGTTTTCTTTTCGGTTGTTTGAGGTGTATGAGTTTATTTGGCTAAAACACCTAGCATCCACTCTAGACAAGGGCCCAGTATGAATGACAGAAAGCCACTTTGATAGTAGCTGCTACAGTACAAAGTATGGGTCAAAAAGGGGCAGGATTTGACAACGTCCATAAAACGGTAAATGTAAACTATTCGCTCTGAATTGGCCGTTAACTTACAAAAGTCGTTTAAATCTAGGATTTCCTTTGATAGTTCACTGGAACGAAACACTTATGCAAAATATATTGGGAAAATGAAGGATGATCGGCTGGTTTCATACCAGTATTAGTACCAGGACCACAAGCATTGATAATTTACTTCTGGGTTCTAGTAAGTTAGTCAGGCATTAGAATTGCTACGCAAAATGCTACTTTACAATAACCAGTTAGATAAATGGGAACTTGCTGAGCTCGTACGTGGTATGTGTTTCAATACGACATGCATTGCCGGTACTAAAGTTGGAGCATGTTTGAACTTGGGAAAAAAAACTAGGGAAGCAACTTTTATATTGTGCTTTCCGCCATTATATTTTAGACATTGTGTTTTCTGTGGTATTACAACCGAAATATATTCTACTCTTGGTCTCTCGGTATTTTAACCGATAAATCAAGAAATAGGTAGAATTGGGGTATTTGATTGCGTGCAATGTCAGATGCGATGTTCACGCAATTGCGTGGAACCATCCACTGCTATTGGATCTACAATACTGCTTTTTAAGCGGTTTTAGCAATCATAGTCCATAATAAAACATTCTAATTTTAAACCTGGAGTGAGGAACGATGAGGTTGAGGAGTTGGTAGCACATTCAGAGCAACGTGCAACTAGTAATGGAAGTTGCGCAAAGTTAACATCTGATGACCCATGTAAAAGACGTGTCCAAGGAAGATACTAGAGCTTAGTGCGATTTTCTTGAACAGAGCACCTTCTCTTGGTGTATGTTTTCGTGTCTCAGGAGTGACTCCTCGTGTTATATCTGTGTTAAAGATTCTTTATGGCTTCAAGTTATGAATATTTCCCAACCAGTTCAAACTTGCAGCTGGACAAACAAAAGGTATTCGTAACATTTGAATGTGATTTCTTTCACATTCTTATCGTTAATGGGAAAGAATATCTAAGAGCTGGGTTCCCAGCAACCCTTTTTGTACAAGCACTAAGAAATGATTTGGAATATTTTTAGCGTCCTTATTCATGTAAAGAAGAAACTCAAAATATATCAGCTGTTTGATCCTGAGCATTCGAATCTTTAAGATAGCTACCAACTAGGCTTTATACTGCCAAAGAAAGTGAGGATTGGAAACGACAATACGGAGCGTGGCATGGCCCTTATTGAAGCATTTGTTAAGACAATCACTAACGATGAAAAACAAAGACAGTGTCTTCTTCAAGTGGTACAGAAACACAGAAAAGGTTTCAAAGTTGCAAAAAAGTAACCCTAAAAATTATTGCAAGAATTAATGAGCGAATTACTATATATTTAATGTATTTAAATTTGTTTTTTATATTTTTCCGTATTTGATTAGTTTTCATACTTTTCTGCATTTCATTGGTTTTTCAGATATATAGTTCACTTTGTGATTGCACGCTTTTTTTCTTCGGAGACATAAAAAAGCTATAAAGTAACATTATTATTATTATTTACGTTCGCATTTGTGCCACTATCACAAAATTTGAAGTACTCCTAAATGTAAATATAGTTTACTAAAATTTTGGGCGCATAATTCAGTGTATATAAAGTGCCTAAATAAGACGGTAAGACGAATAAAAATACAAAGGCTACTTTTTTTCTATAGATATCATTTACGATCACGTTTTTGTCAATATCACGAAATTTCAAGGCGTTTGAGCGACCTCTAAATATTAATATATTTTGCCAAAATTTTGCACAAGTAATCAGTGTATATAGTGGCACAAAATAAGAGGGTAAGACGCACAAAAATACAAACGCTACTTTTTTCTGTAGATATCATTTACGATCACGTTTTTGTCAATATCACGAAATTTCAAGGCGTTTGAGCGACCTCTAAATATTAATATATTTTGCCAAAATTTTGCACAAATAATCAGTGTATATAATGGCACAAAATAAGAGGGTAAGACGCACAAAAATACAAAGTTTATTTTTTTCTACACATTTCTGAATCACCCTAATGTACTCCCATCTTCAAATTTATTTAAAAAAAAATAAAAATGTGCTGACATAGTTCTATTTTATTTAACAAAGAATGAATCATTTTTCCAGGCAGATAGAAGCACCTCACACAGGATCGTCTTCAGTTAATCGTAATAATCGTAGTTACGATTAACTAAACTACTACGATTAACTAAAGTTAATCGTAACTACATAAAACAGAAATGGACTTCATGAAAATAAAACTACGGGGAGAGAAATGCCTCAGAACAGTGTTTATGTTTAGTAGATGCACCTATTTCTGCTTCCACTCATACTCATTTTGCTGTAAATAATGAAGAACTTTGGAGAAGCTATGCGCAAAGATGATTTTTTAATTCCTTATAAGATAAATTCCCGATACTGTCGGCCCCGCTTAACCCTTTATCGGGCCGTGGTAGGTATACTTACCACCAATTTCATCAATTATTTTAAATGTTTAAGGTACTCTCTTTTACCTAATGTATAGTAATCACCTTTAATACTCCATTCCTTTAGTAGATTGCAGAATTTACTAAATAAATTTAGTAGATACTAAATATATTTGTAACATATATTCGTAAATAGTACAAATTACAAGAAATAAAGGGCCCGTTTTAAACGAATACTGTCGGTTCCGAGAAATATTTTTTGATTAAGCGGGGTATTTGATTAAACGGGAATCATTATCATTGCGTCGGAAATATTCGGATCCGAGATATTTTATTCGTATAAGCGGGGTATTCGTGTATCCGTTACCCGATTAAGCGGGGACGCTTATCTTATATACTTCCTGTATCAAAAAATGTAGCTCATATTCTACATTATCCAGCTACTCGCAAGAATCTTCAGAAAATAATGTTTTTACTCAGCATTCAAATCGAAGACTTCAAATATCCTGCCTAAAAACTTTTAAAGTTATATTATTGCCTTTTTCAGTATGTATCAAAATTGTTTTTTTCCTTTTTATTCTTCTTTTTTTCCCAAGTAATTTGTACATTATTATATGTAAATTTATGTCCAGCTGTAGTGTACGTTCCCTAGCGGGCGCTTGGTCGTTCGTTAGTTTTTCTTTCCTCCCAACCACCACATCTGGTTAAGCCCTCAAGGGTACGGTGGTGACTGGTGGGGTTTAAATAAATAAAAGTATATGTTTTTACATTTAGCACATGATTTTAACATCTAACAAATGTGCATAAAAATTGCAAAAGCAGCAAAAAATTTAAAGCTGTGGCTAGCCTTGAAAACTTGCAGAATTTCTCCATAACAGGGACGTCATTTCAAGTTTTTCCAGGGGAGGGCAAAGGGTCCAAACACAATGCAATTTCATTGGAAAACATCAAAAACCACGCCCACTTATAGGTAAATACATTGACTTCTCAGAGCCAGGGGGGGGGATTGACCCCCCTACTCCCCCTAAAAGACGGGCCTGCTCCATAATACATATAATCTTTTATCGTCTTTGAGGGAAACCGAGATGAGTACAGCAGACCTTGCCCTCTTTAGGCTGTACTGCTACAGAATATTTATGCAGAATCTCAAGCTCCATCTATATTACACATTTTTATGTTCTACTCCTTGGCTGTCATAAATTTTCCAGACTATTAACACTGTACAAATACATAAATTGCATATTTTACCGTTTTGTTTGTTACGCTTCTAAAACTGCTTAAGACAGATAGTTTTTTTTTTCTGTCAATTTATTCTGGAAATAATATATTTTAGTACAAGATATTAGCTCTGAACTTCTTTGAACTGGTTTTAACTTTAAACGTGAAAATATAAAGATTATAAATATGGTTGTTTTTACGTTATAGCTTAACTAAAAATGTTTTTATACCAACGGCAATTACTTGAATTCATTTAGAATACAGTTTCATTTTTGTTTAATACCCGGTTTAAAAACTATTTTTCACCAAATATTGATATACTTAAAATATGTTGCATAAGTCATTACAATTTCGTACATTTCTCATGGCACATACATTTCTTTTTTTATGTTTTGTGTAACGATTTCCAATTTTTTAGAGCTCCCTTGCATGAAATATATTAAGATTACCAGGGCATCAAAAGTATATTTTTGCACGCATACTTAAATTCTGTAAAGCATTTTTTTAAGTTCTTTTGAGCAAAACTTTTGTTAAATGAAACAATTTACCACACTTCTCTCTCTAGAAAGAAGAAAAAGATAATTTTTCACAAATGTGAATAGTATATTTAAAAAAAAACTTTGCTAAAACTTTCTTCGTAAAAACTTTAAAGTTGTCAGAAAATTTTATTGATTTTTTTTTTTTGCTATTTCTATTGTTAAACTCATTATTGATAAAATTGTATTTCATTTTTCAACAGACGTAAAATTGATATATATTTTAAATGAATGTAGCAGTAGTTACGAGTAACGTAGAAATTTCAGGGTACGCCAACTGGCTGAAATACACGAAAATATTTTACACCGCTGTTCTGGCAATGCATTAAAAAAAATATTTTAATTACTAAAAAATGGTAGCATTTGTAAAAAGAACAAAAATATGTTGTTTTTTTTCCAAGCTTAAACACTTCATTTAATTGACCATTTTTTCTGTGTCGTAACTTGCTTTTTATTGTCCCAAGTGATTGATGGCGTTAAAATCACCATGTTTTTTTTCTTTTTTACTTTCGATGAACTCAAAGGGAGAAAAATTAAAACAGAGAGGAGGAAGTGGGAGGTGTTAGGTATAAAAGGTGCTTTTAATCTTTGTTTTAATGCAAAACAAAATGTAACCCAGCGCTTATTGGAAACTGTATTGTTGCAATTTTTCTTATTTTAATTTCGGCAACTTTACTATCAAATGCACTTGAATTATACGATGGGGCTTTTTAGTTCTGTATAAACACTTTTTTGCGACATAAGTTATGTAATGCTAGTTTGATTTCAAGAATCCTTTTAGGCCAAAAATTTCAGACTTTTAAATCTGATTAACAAGTGATAAAGAACTCCGACTAAACAAATGACATACTGTATGGGGGCCACATACTTGTAAGGCGTGGTTACTGACTGCTTTATACTGTATTAATCCGGAAAATCAACGTCATTCGATCAAATTTTAAAAAAATATATATAAAAAGTTTTGCAATTAAATGTTCTCGCTCTCCTCAAATAGGATTACTTTGCTTAAATTTAGAGACGAAGCAAATGTACTAATGTTATTTCAAAGTATAATAATTGTCGTACGTGTTTTTGGTCATATGCTTCTAAATTTCCAGATTCGATTCTACTTAAATATCAAAAACTCTTTTTTAATGATAACAACGTTTGAAAAGCGTAACGAGACTTAGGGCCCTGCTACACATTGGCGTAAAGCAGAAAAATAAACCAGAAACGTAAAATGGATTAAATGGTGTTCCTATGGAAAGTACCCGGATTTTCGGTTTCTGCCTTCGATTTCGGTCGTGTTTTCCGCTGATGTGGAGCAGGACCCTTACACTTGAAAATTAAAATGGTAAATAAAGTTATGTGATGTTTTATTTCTATCAACAAGCAAGGGTGTCGTTTTTTTTATGTGTCGTATTCCAAAAACGAGCTTCAGTCTTGAATTGTGCTTTTCAATTTGTTCAAATAATTATTTTGCTATAATTTACAACATGCTTTAGCAATTAGTTAATTCAGAATACTATTTTCATTTTTTAAAATACGTTTTAATTTTCAATATATAATGCAGGTTTGATATATGTTATATTTGAAGTACGCTAAAAGCTTTTAAAATAGAAGAGAAAACATTGCACTTTTATTAAAAAATACTTTTAAAGCTGGAACAGACAATATGTATTAAAGAAACAACGCATTTCTTTCCATGTATTTGTGATAAAATAATTTTTCTTCTCGTTTTCAGCAATAATTGTGTTATTCCCCTGTACACTTAGTTTACAGAAAACACTTTGTGTATAAAAAATATCAAAAAGAAAACCTTTTAGCGTGACATTTTGTTTTATCACGTCGGACATAGTAAATAGAGGAAATGAATTCGAATATTTCAATACATTTTTTCTTTCCTTTTGAAAAAAAAAAGCATTTCCTTATTATGGTGCTCATCTTCATCTTGCACATTAAAGCAATTAGTTTCATTTATTTGAAATGCTTTGTTTTCGTTTTCTAATGTGTTCAATGTATAATTTATTCTTTAAATCTAACATTTTCAAACAAAAATCTTTTAACAAGCTTCGTTAGAAGACGTTACCTTCTGTTTTAATAAGTGCATTAAATTACATTTTGATACAGGTATACTGTAGTTACATCTGCACAGGTGTACTGCAGGTCTATAGTTATTTGTTAACATTATAATTGTAAACATAAATACCTAGGTTGTTTAAAACTTCGATTGTAAAGTTTAAGGAAGATTACAGAACTGGAAATCAAGATGCTACTGTGACAGTGGCGTAAGCAGACAAATCATTTCAGGGGAGGGGGGTGGCTGAGTCAAGACTCTTTGAGAGTGTGTGTGGGGGGAGGGGTTAGAGCACATGAAATGTAGCTAAGAAAAGCAAATTTCTTGAAGTTTTGCTGCAATGCCTATTTAAGTCGACAAAAATACATCATCATAAAAAAAAACTTTTTGATTATTAAACTTATTGTGAAGAACATGGTCATACAGAAATTAAAAAAAAAAATTCTTCATTGAAAGCAGGGACGTCACTTCAAGTTTTTCCAGAGGAGGGGGGGGGGGCAAAGGGTCCAAACACAATGCAATTTCACTGGAAAACATTAAAAACCACGCCCACTTATATATAAATACATTGATTTCTCTAAAACAGGGGGGGGAATTGACCCCCCCCCCTGTCCCCCTAAATGACGGGCCTGATTGAAAGAGATTTTGCTGAAACACTTGTTAGCGATATTTTGGCAAAATTAACACTCTAATAATGAAAATTTTGCAGTTTATTTTACCATTGTTCCCAATATTGGGTTGCAATTCAATTCGCTAAAATTTATTTAACATTGAAAAATTTGAAAAACATTAATCGGCATTTCTAAAACATAGATCTGCAATAAAAGCGAACCAAATGGAATAATAGGATAATCATAAGCACGACGTACAGTAAAATAGACATGTCAAAACAAAAAAAAAATATTTCTTTTAAATTTGTCCTATACTTAAGTATCTGTTCTGAAAGCCTTTCTCATTTTTGGATTTCAAAGAAAAAAGAAAGAGATACTTAGAAAAAAAACAACCTTAGCTTACATTTTTAAAATTCGTTTTGAAAATTTCGGAGGGGGCTGCAGCCCTATCAGCCCACCCCCTGAGTACACCACTGGACTGTGACATAAAAATACGAATCGGAGCACAAAATCGAGACCAGTACATGCTAGAAAGTTTACTTCATACCAGCCCTGTATAAATAGTGATATCACTTATATACAAACTTCTAAGGTACGTGACACATGATTTGAGCTTATTACTTACTGTCGAATCGGAGCTGTTAAATCTAAACAAATCCAGATTGAACATTTCAAAACTACACTGTAAAGAATACATGTTGTTTTGACAGTATAATACAGCTACGTTTACAGTATTTTTACAGTGATAAACTGTAAAATTGGTAATTTTACCGTAGGAAACTGTAAAATTGCTAGTTTACAGCTATTGACTGAAATCGCTAGTTTTATAGTTTATTACTATGCATTTTACAGTTTTAAACTGAACCTCTGCTGCTAGTATTATACCGTTGTTTCTATAGTATACTACAGCTAATTTTTACCTAGCAAAAGGTTGAAAAACTGAAAAAAACTATTAAATTGCTAATTTTACAGTAAGAAACTATAATTGCTAGTTTTAGTTTATTACTGTGCATTTTACAGTTTCAAATTGGAACCTCGGCTCCAGTATTACACTGTAAAAGCAATAGGGTGAGTTCTGGTAAGTGCGTACCCTTTTTTTCAAAGTTCATGTTCTCAAGGATGCTGCTCTGTTGAAAAATCTTGTACACTCACAATTTTTTTTTAGTTTTCTTTCCAGATCCTTTACTAAGATTTTCAAGCATATAATATGTCAAATAAACCATAAGCATAGGCTTTGTGACCTGTTTTATGACACCTATTCTAAGGTACGCACTTTCCCTACCCAGCGGGGTAAGTGCGTCCACCTTAAATTATGTGAATATGAGCAGGAAAAAACTTCTGGTACACATTAAATATGTTAGGTAGTTGCCTTGTGATGATTCCTAATACTAGAGATCAGCACTTGCCTGCATGGATGAAACGCAATCAGTGATATCCCACGTGCCTTGCGGACAACTGTGATTTGAAGATTGAGAGAGTTGTGTTTGTGGTTCTTCCTTTGTCCTTTTAATAAGACCAAGTGAGCAAATATAAGTTGTTTTTATTTAGTAATAATCACTTATAGTCCACATAGTTTATTTTGGTGTAATACATTAATCAGTCTGTGTTTAAGCCAGGGTTCGCACTTACCCCTTCTTACATGTAAGATGAGACATGTGTGTCTAATAGCGTCGTTGTAAGTGCGTACCCCTGTGATTTTATTTAATTCTATTTGTATGGTAGATCGTTAGATCACCTGAGTGAACAATTCGGTTTTTTTAATTTTTTTTTTTTTTTGAATAAATCGATTTTAAAATATTTTTCTTATTAAAATCAGCAGCAGTAAGAAAAAACTCAAAATAAAGAGCAAAAAAAAAAAGAAAATAATTGATCATGATATGATACTTGTATTTTTTTTTCTTTCTTGTACATTGAAATAGTTTTTCACAAGGTGTTCTTAATTTTCTTAAATATAATTTATTCATTCCTCCACCTTCGTTTTTTGAATCAGTTGGCTCCTTATTTAGTGTTTCACTTAATTTCATTGCTTCATTTGTCATTCTGGTTTAAATTAAGTGTAGCTTATGATTGCTATTTTCAACGAAAAATTTACTAACTGATATCTAAAAGCCGATATATTTCAGAGATTATGAATAAAATTGAAATCTGATGCCGCATTCAATGTAAATATAAATACTTGATGGAAATGACGTCGGATTTATAATCGGCTTATAAAAGAGTTATAAGTAAAATTAAAGGTGAATTACGAGGGTCGGATTTTCCACGTAATGGTACACATTTGCCTCATCATAATGGTACGCACTTGCTCCGCATAATAGTACGCATATGCCTCACAATAGCGGTACGCACTTGCCCCATCATAATGGTACGCACTTACCCCCACCTTACTTTAAAGAAAGGGAAAGTGCGTACCGTCATATAAACACATTTTTGTTAGAGTATTTGATCAAAATATCCCATGTATGTCATTAGTAGCTATTACTCAAAAGAAACAACTTGCATTTCTTGACTTCAATTGCTTGGTATGACTACAAGAGAAACTGAAACAAAACCTTCTCAATCTTTACTTTAGAGTTTTTTTGAAGACATTTAAGTTGTCTCTGATTGTGTTTCGTCTATTGAATCCAGGCCTGAATTCTAACTATTGAAATTATCATTAGATAGTTATCTAACATAGTCGATGTGTTGCAGAAGCCATTTTAGGGCAGTGTTTATATAATTCCCAGTGGACGCACTTACCCCGTGGACGCACTTACCAGAACTCACCCTAGTTCATTTTTTGCAGTGCATTAAAGAGAAAAACTGGCGAAAATTTCGAAATTCTTGATCTTTTTGCAATGTTGTTTTCTGTAGACAAGAAATGAGCAGCTGTAAAAAGTGTAACCTTTTCGGCTTTGGTAATGAAGCAAAAGAAAAAAAAAAGCCAGCCCCGCAGTTATTTGCTATGTCAACGGGACAAGCTACCTGAAGATGGGAAGTGTAGTCCCTTTATTTATACATTTCTCGTTGTCCAGATACCTTTTTATCCAATTCAAAAACTCCATATTAACACTAATATTGTAATTTAGTGAATTCTCCAACACATTTATAGCACAGAGGGGGAAAAAATCAACGTCTAGAAAAATGGTTACATAAACTGTTAGATTTAATACATTGAATGTTTTAAAATTCAAGTAGCTCCGCGTAAATGGTTTACATAATGTTTTACTTATCTTAAACTTCAGTTTTTCAACAGTCTTTAAATTCATATACCTGATGCATTCTTGTGAGTTCAGTAGTTGTAGAGTTCTTAACATGTTTCAATGTTTTAAAAGTCTTTTTACGTCAAATATTTTGATTTGTCAATTGTTCACTGTTTTTACTTCATAGTCAAAATAAATTGTTTTTCAAATAAGAATTACTGTTGATCTCTGCATGAATTATTCAACACAAACTATGTTTAAACATATGCAAACTGAAAAACAAAGAGAAAAGTTTCATGGCATGAAAATGCAAGAATAAAAATTGTTAGTTCAATGGAAAAAAATCTTGCTTTGGAATATAATGATGTAAAATACAGAAGCGAAGTTCCTTTTCACGTCTGATTCCTCTGAAATTCTTTTGTAAGAGGGGTTGATTTGAAACATACTTCTTGGGAAGAAAATGAGGAGATATTTTTCGCTAGCTTGTAATTTACACCTCAATGGAACGGAATCAATCGGCTTTATAGTCTTATTTTTTTCTCGCATAGAAATTGCGCAACTCAACTTTTCTTTTTCAAGTTTAAATATAGCTGCTTTCAATTTAAATCTTACTCGTCTCGTTCCGTTAGGATAAATATTTATTTTGTGTAAAACTTTTATGGGATTTTAGAGGAAATGGAGTGTTGTCGAGTCGATTATTTTTCATAGTAACAGAAATCTATATAGATTTTTTAGTTGTAATTAAAGTTAAAATTTATTAAACAAACATTTCTTCTTTGCTTTAACTTAATCGCTATTATTATTTTTCATATTTTCATTGTTATTATTCGAGAAACAATTAAAAGAGAAAGGTATCATTGCGAGTCGATGCCATAAATGCAATGAAAGAATACACCACCGGCTCGGTTATCCATGCAGGGAGTGCAGTTTCGTCTTCATTAGGACTCATCAGTCAGGAATTGGTAGTAACCGAGAGGAAGGCAGAAAACATCTTTTTTAAGATATGAGAGGAAAATAAACTGGTAGCTTTCTGAAAAATTGGAACATCATTTTTGACTGCAGCAGTGCTTCGAATTAACTCGTAAATTCCGATCGGAGCTTGGGTTGGATAATAAAACCGCTGGTGGTGTATTACTTGTAGTTCTGCCTTAGTTCTGACTAAGGGGCCCGTAATTTACTCTGCAATGCAATCTTCTCATACTGTACGCCAACATTGTTATATCTAATAGAATAAATACATCCTTTTCTATGCCAAAATGTAACATATGATAAAACAAGGTATGAAATAAGCACATTTTCGAGCACGTTGTGCATTTCATTCATAATCTCATTTCTTTTGCATTCAAAAAGGTCTCATTATTACACCCAAAGCACTTGTCTCCTTTTTTTTTAATTTATTTTTCATCTCATACGTTTCTTAATAATGTTTTACAGCGACCTTAGCTACCTTTGATTGGCTCCACCATTGCATTTTTCTTATTATATTTTGGCGTTATTCTGTTAGGGAAACGTTGACTTAAACAATATCGAACTCAGCTTAACGTCATGCACATTTTAGTGATGTCTCCTTGACAGTCTTTTTAAAAGTATTATATCGATAGCAGAAAAAATTGCATTAAAACCGCATTTTGCGTTGAAAAGTTTATGTGTACATACTTTCTTTGATACTCCTACTTTTGTTTTTTTTTCCTTTCTCTCCAATGTGATGAACACCGTATAAACCTATCACTTCTTGGTTACGCTCTGATGTTAATAAATAATTATATATAATTGAAATCTCGATAATCTAATCCAAGTGAGTATGAGTGGGAAAGTGGAAATTTTATTGAAGCGGAAGTTCGCTGTAAGTTAACGTGCAGTGGAGCAATAATAAGTAAACTGTAAAATTTAATTCTTACAAATTATACATTTTCTACGTTCTTAACGCATAATATTTTGATGACTATTTTAATAATTAATAACCATTTTAGTAAATAAAAAGCTACCAGCTTGCTAGATTTTTGTTTTCGTTTGAAAAATGTGTTTATCACATTAGTTTTTTGTATTCAAGATTTTACTATTTTTCAAACTAAATTTATCTTTTTTAAACACACTCTCTTCTCAAATTCATGAGCGATTGTTTAACTTTTTACATAATTTCTTTGTAGGATGATGCTCTCAAAACTTAGCTATAAAACCTTTAAGTTTTCGAGACGTAAATTTTCATAACATTTACGGTTTTTGGGTTTTTGTTTTCTCTTAATTTCTTACCAAGCGGACCTATTGCAAATTAGTTTTTGAGGGGGTCCTTACGTACTATTGCATGGAATGTACCCAGTCCAGTCACAATATTATAACCACCTGTCAAAAGTCAGAATAACCACCTTTCTTTGAACGGACTGCTGCGAGACGTGCAGGAAGAGAGTCAATTAGGTACCTGAAGGTGTTTACTGGGATGTTAAGCCATACTGACTCCAATGCCATAGACAGCTGCGCTAAATTACGCTGGTGAGGATTTATGGGGCGAACAATCCAATCAAGATGGGCCCACAAATTCTCGATTTGGCTTAGCTCAGGTGAGTTTGCTGGCCAGGAGAAAACGGTAAACTCATTCTGGTGTCCTTCGAACCACGCATGCTCACTAGCACTTCGCATTGCCCTACTGGTAAATGCCATCATCCCGAGGAAAACCAATATTCATATAAGGGTGGTCACGGACCGCAAGGGCAGTTACGTTACCAACGTCCTTCTGTGATTGGTTATTTAGCGCCGACGTCAAAAGTACGTGGTGGTCACATTAATGTGACTGGACTGTGTATATATACACTATAATAATACATGAAGTATTGTGTATGTTAACCCTTTATGCCCTGATGGGACTCAAAAGTCCCGCTTACATTAATTTAGTATTATGAATACTAAATTACTGGAATCATGCTGGTACTTAACTCATTTTTGCCCAAGTTTTTTTTGACAATTTTTTTCAATTTTTATCTGCTTAAAACTCTTACTTGGAATGGTTTACATACATTTTAGGCTTAAAATAGTTCGCCGTTGTCATATTTATTAAGGTATTTAAAGTCCAGTTTATGGGATATTTTGCAGATATGTGAGCAAAATACGACCTTACTTGACTTTACTTTTGCAAAGTAACACAACAGAAGGTATCTTATCAATTTTAAGCAAATCATTTTAAAATAGTTTATTTTTATGAAAAATCAGAACTTACTTTTTATGGCTACCCATGCTGGATCGTTGCTTGACTGATTTTTTTAAAAATAGCTGTCAATAAATAAACTCTGATGTCCAACTAGTGGTTCTAACTGGTTTTCTCAAGAAGAAGGACTATTTAACTTGTGAAAAGCAGCTTTAGTAAAATGATATACCCATTACAGGTTTTTGTATACAGTAACTAACAAGTATCCCGTTTTTTGGCTACTGGGCATAAATGGGTTAAAACTACCACTCCTTGTACTTTGTTGAGAGGTTGACAGATGGTACCTGTGCGAACGGAAACAGTTTTCTCAGAGGTCCTTAGGCGTAGGGGGCCTTAGACCCTACTGATTGTCAAAGTCTTTATTCTCGGTATATATATATATATATATATATATATATATATATATATATATATATATATATATATATATATATATATATATATATATATATATACAGCTAAATTAATTTGGGACATAAAGGGTTAAAGTATTGGATACATGAGTTAATAACTTACGTATGATGTTTCGATTACATTTAATGTTTTGCGGAAAAAATAACAGTTTTGAAATCAAAAAATGCATTTTCAAAGTGTTCAATTTTGTTAGGAAACTGTCAACATAAAAAGTTCTATTTAAATTAAGAGTTTGCAATAACCCAGTTTTCCTTCATTTTAGAAAACGGACTTAAATTTTATTTTGTCTAACAACTAATACAATCTTGAATGCAATGAATTAAATAAAAATATTTCAGAATAGAAAATTGACGCCCTTAACTTGAAGGGATTTAGTATATACAGCTAAATAAACGTAAGATATGGTATTAAAAATTTGGATTGTTATTAGAAAAAATGTTTACAGTAAAAAAAAAACACATTTTGAAGCATTGTAGCATAAAATAAGAAAGAAACTTCACTGCGAAAACAAACGCATTTTTTAACTTAAGTAGGGAGCCCGAATTAATGATGTTATTAAGGAAACATTTTTTATGCACATAATAAAGAAGTTTCTGATATCAGCTATGAGTGCATGTAAAAAATAACGATGGTGTTTTCATGATATTTTGGTCCTTTTTTATAGCAACACAGAGCATTTTCTATTATTCTTGTTTTCTTTCTCTCAGTAGAAAATGTGGGAAATTTTGCACTTGCGAAAAAAATGTGTGAGCAACTTTCGACTAATTCATTGTTCAACAATGAAGATACAAAATTTGTTCTGAGTTATTTTTCTGGAAAGAGAGTATAGAGTTTTTTGATACTATTTCACCGTTTTCAATTAGAGCAAGGTATGGTTTGTCATTCTTTGCTTTTGGATATGAACTAAAATCTTTGAATTGAATCTCAGAAAATCCGCTTCAAATTTGTTAAAACGACAAAAACAGATACTAATATTGATGATGACTGCTGATAGAAAAACTTTAAAAAGGCATCATAATGCTGTGACAAAAATGGCTGTAAATAATAGCCGTTAAAGTGGTGTTCACCAAACTGTTAGTACTCTTGACTCGGTTGTCAATAATAATAAACTGTCTGCCAAAGAAAATACAGCGCAAAAGGGATTAGAGAAACCACAGAAAAAGTATCTGCACTGCAAAAAGTAGACTGCTGTATTTACAGTATAATACTGGTTCAAGTTAAAACTGTAAAATAGCCGTAATAATTTTACAGTTTATTAAGGTTAAACTAGCAATTTTACAGCTTATTACAGCAAAACTAGCAATTTTACAGTTCACTACTGTAAAATAAGCAATTTTACAGCTTGTGCAATAAGTTAAGTTTCAATAAGTTAAGTATGCAATAAGTAAGTTGATTTTTGGCTTCCAGCTCGGTTATTGGCTATTCCTGCTGAGGAGTCCAGAATAAGTACTAAACTGTAGCCTCAGAATGTCATAACTGAGCTGTGGGTGTAATTGCTTCAATTTTACAGTTTATTACTGTAGAATTAGCTGTATAATACTGTTACAAATCTTGTAAATAGTTGTTGTTTTTCCTGCCTTGCTTCATTTTCACTAGTTTTGGTTTTATATGGCGACATGTTGCAAAAGTATCTGAAGATATCACTATTATCACTTGTATACCGGCCTTGTAACACTTTGTAGTTTTTACACTTGCCCTAACTTTAACAAGCATGAAGACATTTTTCGCTCGAAGTGGTTTTTCTTTTTATTACTAGAAGTTTCATGAATGGATTGTTCAAGTTATGAATGAACAGAATACTCCAGATTTTGCTAGAATGTTGTCCATTTCGTTCTCGAGTATAAATAGCTGGCCTTGAATACAGTCAGTTAGTTCTTTTCAGATTTTGATTTCTGGAGACTCGTTTTCATTCGCATGGGCGAATGGTTGTTTTGCTTTTGTAATTGCTTAATTACTGTTCACGTTAGAAACGTGGTGCTGAGTTACTGTTGAGAGTACAGTGTACTGTTTGCTACCTAATTGCTGGATTTTTAGCAATTGTTTCCTGCTTCTATTGTAAATAGTGTACTTTACATACTTGTAAATAAATTTCTAGTTATTTCCTCAAGATTGGAATGCTCATTTAAAGAAAGTTGAAGGTGCTACGGACTCGTTACAATTTTGGCGCCCAACGTGGGGCATCTTCAAGGACTTTCTTGGAATTATCTGCGAACTTGAACTTCTCTTCCTGAGGACTCTTTGACTTCGGAATTTTATGGTGATTACTCGAGCAATGAATGAACAACTGAAACAACTCCTTGACGCGATCAACGCTGTTAAAAGTGACATGACTGCAAAGCAAGAACAATTAAAAAATGACATGGCTGCGAATCAAGAACAATTAAAGAGTGATTTAACCGCAAGCATAACTTCAAGTCAAGAAGAAATAAAGAATGATTGGCGACCCTGGCTACTAATCAGGAGCAATTAAAGAATTAGCTGGCTACTAATCAAGAACAATTAAACAGTGATTTAACCGCGGGCATAGCTTCAGTTCAAGAGGAAATTAAGAGCGATCTAACGTCAATGAAAAGTTTGGTGGAAACTAAATTTACTAATATGGAAAATAAAGTGGAGGTTCTAGAAGAAAAAGTTGACAGCTTTGAGAATCGAATCACCACAGTAGAAAACCATGTGGAAAAGAAAATTAAAGAACTTGAATCGAAGTTATCAGCATCCTGCAACAACTCAAGTGACTGTGTAGCTGCAGCTGGAACTTCTCGTCCATCCATCAAACTGGCCACGTTTGAAGGGAAGACCTCGTGGAATATTTACAAGAAGCAGTTCCTCATCGTTGCAGAAGCAAACTCCTGGGACTCTTCCACAAAAGCCTGTCACCTTGCAGCTTCGCTGAGAGGGGATGCAGCTGACATACTACAGACCTTCCCAAAGGACAAGCACCGTGACTTCGAAGCCTTATCATCGGCCTTGGAGCTTCGCTTTGGCGAAGCATGCCAAAAAGAATTCAGCCAACTTCAGCTCAAATCCCGACTCCAGAGGGCTGGAGAGACTTTGCAAGTTTTTGCAGCAGACGTTGAGAGGCTTTCCCATCTCGCCTTCTCGGACTGTCCTTCGGGTGTTCGCGATAGCCTGGCCCTGAACTACTTCATAGATGGAGTGCGAAATCCAGAAGTTCAGACGGCTCTCCGGATGGCGGACATCAAGGATCATTAATCCGGTCTGGTCTACGCAATGAAGTTCGAGGCTGCACAGCAAACATCCCGCAAGGATCGCCATTCAATCAGGGGCTTGGAAGTGAGTGCCCAGGATTCGAACTCAACTCGTCTCTCGGACATTGAGCGACAAATCAAAGAGATGTCGGGGACCCTGAAGAAGATTGCGGCTCGCAAAGACCAAAGTAGACAAACACTGAAGTGCCGGAAATGTGGTGGTGAGGGCCACGTACGAAGGAATTGCGAAGCTCGCCAAGAAAAGAAGACGTCTCCCAAAGTTTTCCAGATTTCCCCAAGAAGTGGCGGCTGCAACGGACCCTTCATTTACGCATATGTGAATGGGTTTCCCTGCGAAATGATTGTGGACACAGGAGCCAACGTTACCATCATTAGGACTGATGTGGCTCGTCAATTTGGACTCAAGATCTTGTGGACGCCGCCATGCGTTACTCTCCAAACTGTGACAGGTGACAAAATCGAGATTGAAGGAAAAGTGAATTTGGAAATAATGTTCGGGAGCGCCACTTACCATCACACGGCATTCGTCGCTGACGTTACAGATCCCTTCATTCTCGGACTGGACTTTTTGAGAAAATTTGATTTTTCTATGGACTTTAAAAATAATGAGCTGCACTCGTCGAGGGAAGACATAGTAATTTTCAACACCGAAAATAACTTAAAATCCCCTCATCAAATAATAGCCCAAACAGATTTATCGATTCCCTCTAGATCAGAAGTACTAATACCTGGCTCCCTCAATGAAAACAACAGCTTTAAATTCGGCCTCATTGAATATCCTAACCAGAATAATAGCCCAAAAGGAGTACTGGTGGCCTCTACGCTTGTGGACCTTTCAAGGAATGCAGTTCCTGTAAGAGTCGCCAATGTAAGTGAAAGACCGAGGAATATTAAGAAAGGAGAAGTGTTGGCAACTTGTACTCCCGTAAACTGCATCATCAGAAGAATTGATTCCTCCGAGACTGTGTCTTCTGAGACCTTGACTTTGAAATTAATTGGGAGTGCACCATTATCGAAGGATTAAAGATACGCTGCGGAGAAATTGATGGACAACTTCAAGCAGGTGTTTTCATCTACATCAGAAGATGTTGGTCGCACGAGTTTAACGCAGCATAGGATCGACACTGGAGATCATCCCCCTATCAAGCAGCATCCAAGACGACTACCGTTCGCCAAGAAGGAAGAGGTTGAGATCCTCTTGAAAGAGATGCAGGAGAATGACGTCATCGAACCCTCATCTAGTCCTTGGGCATCCCCTATTGTCTTGGTTAGAAAGAAAGACGGCTCCACCAGATTTTGTGTTGATTACCGACGCCTGAATGACATCACCAAGAAGGACAGCTACCCTCTTCCACGGATCGATGACACTCTGGACACCCTTTCCGGACACCAGTGGTTTTCGACCCGGGATTTAAAGAGCGGCTACTGGCAGGTGCACCCCGACGACCGAGAGAAGACGGCCTTTACAACCAGACAAGGCTTGTGGCAGTTTAAAGTTATGCCCTTCGGCCTCTGCAATGCACCAGCCACGTTCGAGCGTCTTATTTAATCAGTGTTAAGAGGACTCTCTTATGAATCCTGTCTTATCTACTTGGACGACATCATCATCATAGGACGCAGTTTTGAGGAACATTTGGCTAACCTTAGGAAGGTGCTGCAAAAGCTTAAGGAAGCCAACCTGAAGTTGAACCCGTCCAAATGTAATTTGTTCCGCCGTGAAGTGAACTACCTTGGTCATATTATCTCTTCTGAGGGTGTACGAACAGATCCAGATAAGGTATCTGCAGTCAAGAATTGGAGCCGCCCCGAAAATGTCCATCAGCTGCGAAGTTTCCTGGGGCTCTGCACGTACTAAAGGAAGTTTGTGAAGGGTTTTTCCAACATTGCACGACCTTTGCATAAGCTGACGAAGAGCAAACAAAAATTTGAATGATCCAAAGAATGCGAGGATGCATTTCTACAACTGAAAGAGGCTTTAACATCAACGTCTATTCTCTCTTATCCTCAGCCTGAAAAATCCTTGATACTTGACACTGATGCGAGCCACGAGAGCGTTGGAGCTGTTTTTATCTCAAGAAATTGACGGTAACGAACATGTCATCGCCTACTGGAGCAAATGCTTATCCAAGTCGGAGCGAAATTATTGTGTCACGAGAAAGGAATTGCTCGCCATAGTTACAGCTGTAGAACATTTCCATCATTACCTCTACGGCCGTAAATTCCTGCTCCGGACCGATCATGCCTCTTTAACTTGGCTCTTGAATTTCAAGAATCCAGAGGGCCAGGTAGCCAGGTGGATACAGCGGCTCCAGGAATATGACATCGAGATTAAGCACCGAAAAGGTTTGTCACACGGTAATGCTGACGCATTATCAAGAAGACCTTGTTCTGAGAACTGCCATTATTAGAGAAACAGTACGGGACGACAATCCCTACTGCCTGTCAAGTTACTGCTACATCATCATCTTCAGATCCTGATCCATGGAGTGACGATCAAGTAAGAAAAGATCAGCTTGAAGACCCAGACCTAAAGCCTATCATAGAGTTAATGGAAAAGGACAGTCGGCGACCTAGTTGGCAAGACGTTTCTATCTACAGTCCTGCAACGAATAGATACTGGGCTCTATGGAAATCTCTCCAGTTGCGGAATGTTGTCCTGTATCGGAAATGGGAATCTGACGATGGTAAAGCATTCAAATGGCAGTTACTCCTTCCCAGATCAAGAATTCCAGACGTTCTAAATGAATTGCACAGTAGTCCGACTGGAGGACACTTTGGTATCTTGAAAACCCTCCACAGGATTCGAGAGCGCTTCTTCTGGAGCAAGGCGAAGTATGACGTGGAGAAGTGGTGCCATTCTTGCAACGCCTGTGCCGCCCGTAAAGGACAAAGCAGCCGCGGGAAGCTACATCTTTACAACGTAGGAGATCCTTTCGAACGAATCGGGATCGACATTCTTGGTCCTCTACCGAAAATTACTGATGGGAACAAATACATCCTCGTTTCCATTGACTATTTCACCAAGTGGCCCGAAGCATATTCCATCCCGGATCAAGAAGCTACCACTGTAGCATAGACTCTAGTCCAGCACTGGATCTTGACATATGGGACACCTTTACAGATTAGGGTGGGTCGAAAAAAGCTTTTTTTTTCTGATCAATTTTTAATAGCACGAAAAACTTGCCCATGGGCATCTTAATAACGGGAAAAATAATAAAAAAAATAATTAATTACTTTTGTAATCGCGCAAGAGCTCTAAAGTTTAGAAAAAAAGAGAAATGAATATTTTTTTCAAAAAATATTTTATTAAATTTCTAATAGTGCGGAAAACTTGCGAATGGGTATTATAATAACGGGAAAAATAATGAAAATAATATTTAGTTACTTTTGTGCAAGTCCAAGAGCTCTAAAGTTTAGAAAAAAAAGAGAAAAATCTGTAATTTTTAGAGATGAATTTTTTTTTCAAAAAATATTTCTTTTTATTTCTAACAGTGCGGAAAACTTGTGCCAGGGCTTCCTAATAACAGAAAAAATAATTTTAAAAGTAATAAATTATTTTTAAAACCACGCAGAAGGTCTAAAATTTCGAAAAAAAAGAGAGAAATCTGTAATTTTTAAAAATGTATAATTATTTTAAAAATAGTTTTTTATATTTAATAGTATAAAAACTACTTTTGTAGTTATAGAAATTGGTTAAAAAAACTTGGGGTACATTGCCGTTCGTTTGAATTTGCACAAAAAACCTAAAAATCCTCTTTTTTTTTTTTTTTGGAAAAAATCACATATCGCAGCTTATTGCACATTTTAGCATATTTTTTACAGATTCTAAAAGAATACTAGATCAAGTCCCACCCACATCCTACCCATTCAACCAACCATTTTGGGTGTGCTTACTTACACCCTTTGAATTCTGATTTCGAATCAAATTTTTGCATTAAAGATCTTGATTTTAAAGTTGACTTAATAAAACCCTCTCGGTTTTCATTCCCGCAAACTTTAGCAGCAGCCTCTGTAACTAGTTTTACACACCTCTCCACTGACTGAGTGTGGCAGGGAAATTTCAAGTAGTCAAATTCTGGAAGGGTTTTTTCTTTCAATAGGGTTGAAATATTTTCTGTAGACATATTTGACAGAAGGGGTGGAGGTGTCAGCTTACAATTTGTCCAATCAATTAGTTCAGGGTAGTCAGTGGCTTCAAAGTTAATTGAAGAAAGCTTGAAAGCTCTAATGTGGCCCTGGCGGCTCATTTCTGGCTTTCAGTATCTTCCTGTAGCCTAACTCTCTAATGTGCTATCTGTTATCCATTATCATCGCCAGCATGATAATCTCTAGATGGCAGAAGAAAGAGTTTCTCTGAATGACTGGATCGATTTTTTTTATGTTGTCCGGAAAATGTCCGGTTATTTGAATGATCTTTAGTACGTGCTTCCGACCATCTTTCATAGTGTTGTGCACTTTAATATTGAACCAAACAGGAACGTAGGTCTTTACAATGTAATTTTCAAGGGTCTTCATTTCGCTTGTCGGACTTATTTGGGAAACATAAAGTCTTAACACCCGGTTTGCACAAGTTAACCATCTGGAATGGATGAGGGGTCCAGGATTTTTAGCTGCTAATTCTGGATCACAGCTTCCTGTGCTGACTGCTTGAACAATGTCTAAAAGATATTTCTAATCTTTACTGAAGTCAGTTTTATTTATTGTGATGGTAATACATTCATGCATAGAAAGTTTTTCTCTTTTTTCTTCTCTTTTAGCCAGTTTAACTGTCTCTTTTCTATCCAACGTTTTTCCCGTTATTAGGATGCCCATGCGCAAGTTTTCCGCACTATTAAAAATTAGAAATTTAAAAAAGTATTTAAAAAAAATATTCATCTTTAAAAATGACAGATTTTTCTCTTTTTTTCTAAACAAAAATTAGCAATTTTACAGCTTATTACTACAAAATTAGCAGTTTTATTGCGATAAAATTGCTGTATTATGCTGTAAAAACAGTCAAGCTAGTTTTTGCAGTGTGGCAGGTAACACGCAGGCAGAACACAACGTTTTAAACTACAACCTCTTGTGACGTGTGGATGAGGACAAAATCAGTTCTTAGTGTAGCCACCATCGGTGAATGTGACGTCTGCAACACGCCTAGACATGGAATCAAAGAGGCTGTGGATCAATCCTTGAGGCCGCTCACACGTGCCTTCAATACGGCTCACACGTGTTGGCCAATGCTGATCGTGTTGCTGGCTAAAAAAGCAGTTCCATTAGATCAATTGTTTTGTTTGAAAGTGCTTTAAAACACCCAGTGCAAGTAGTAACATGTTTTCTTCATTTAAACGCATTAAGATGGTCTCTGACAACCAGCTTAAGCAGAAGCTTTGATTTTCGGTTGAGAAAGAGGATTACAGTTATGGTGAGAAGCTTACAACTATTAAATAAAGTAAATCATAAAGACAAATGAAAAATAAATCAAAACTAAAAGAAAGATAAGAAATAGACTGGCTTAACCCTTTCCTTAAGTATATTATACCTGGGTAAATATGCGTTTTTCATTATATTTGGGGAAAGCATTTTTTGTGTTCATTCCGTAAATAAGTTAATTTTTCAGGATCCCTTTTTTTTTCATCCCCATTTACGGACACATCTGCCCCCAAGAGGGGTGTTTCTCCCAAGCTCATTCTCGTTGCACCAAAATTAACGTTTTAAGTGTAAACACTTGTAAGAAAGAGCCATGGTAGCCCGATTGGTAAGGCGTCGGACTCCTAACCGAGAGAGGGTCCTGGGTTCGATCCGAGCTGATCACATCCGTTGTCACTAATGATGGCTGGGCGACGTTAGATAAGAGTCGTGGTTCTCCAACTGAATCACACCTCTGGTTCTGGTACTGGACCAGGGGTTTGCTCGGCTTCTGGTCTGGATCAAAAAAAAAAACAAAAATAAAACAGAGCGCTCATTAGGACCCTATGCCAGTTAAACTACGAGTTAAGGGAGGGACTGGGGACCTTGGAGTGTGAAGTATATGTGAGAAAACATAGCTGTGTACGCTTATTAACCGTGTTAAAATGATTGATTATAATATTTATAATTATTAGTGCCTTTTTGTCGTAGACACTGGGTGCATTTGTTACATATAAAAAAAATTGAGTAAAACAGAAACTTTATCAATGGATATTTAATTTAAACATGGCAAGCCAATCTATGTCTTTAACGTTTTAATGAGTCTTAACTATTTATATTTTATATTTAAAATGAAGTCAAAAGAAATAAATATTTAATAACATGTTTTAGCTACTAAAACATATTTAACTGTAAGCTTTTGATTGCCTGGTAAAATGTCTATCGATGCAAAGTTCAACTGAAGCATACAAAGTCCTAAATGTAACAATATTTTAAACATAGAGAATTAATTAAACGCCTACTTTGAAAGCTTTTTAATATGTAATTCATTGAAACTGTTTCCAGATTAGTTTACAGTTTTACAACTTCTTAGAAAGAATAAACTTTTCTAAACTATTTATTAGCTTCAGACTTGTCAGCCTCATCAGCTTGCCATAAAAGTTAAACTTTTTACATGGGAGCTTATTTGTTTGATAAATTAAATAGATCTTCAAGTTTTGGAGCCTTATATAAGAATTAACGCCTTTTGTACTTTCGGAAATAATTGAATTTCTAATTAGTTGCAAATAACCTGAGCTGAAAAACATGTTTGGTCTATATGCTAGTAAATTGCAGTCGTTACATATGGCTTACATAATAAGACTAACTTCAAAAATTATTTATATCAGATAGATTCAATATTTTTTTAAAAATATTTTTAGCAAAGTTCTTGTAAATTGGATTTTTGTCCACATTTGTCAAAAATTAAATTTATTGATAGAATAATTAAAATGATTTCTTCATATTTATGATTTATTTCCTTTCAAATGCATAGTCAAGATACCATACAGTTATTTCCAGAGAATAAGAACGCAAATGATACGTAATATTTAAAAGGGTCTTTATGTTTGAAAACATTAAATAAACCTTTTATTTGATATTTCTTTTTACGCAAAGTCATGCTTTACTCCTTAGATTTGTTTACTTTTGTACGAGTATGTTAAGGGGATGGTACAACATTTTTTTTTAAATAATGGAATTTTCAGTATTTCTGAAAAGTTCCGTAAATGCTCAAAACATTTCAAAAATCTAGAATTTTTAATGCAAATCAGGGATGTTTTTAATTTTTCCTTTTTTTTTCAAGTCCAAGTAATGCTCAAATGTGAGTTTTGTTTAATTTTATTCTTTTGCTTGCAAATGTACTCTATTAAAAGAATAAGAGTGTTTATTCATTTTGGAACATGTTCTAAAGTTAATGAAATATTATCTTTTTCTACATTTTCTTTCAGAAATATCTTTTTTAAAGGCATCAGTAATATTTGCAAAATACCTTAATATATTCCAATAAAATAACGGATGTGCAATTTGGTTTAGCCGAGTAAGCATTAAAATATTTGTTACTTCCAAAAATATCTAACCGAGATTAAGAAAAAAGGAGAGAAAACATTTAGGTTTGGAATTAACTGCCTCTTAGAAATTTAATCGTACTTATTTTAACTGTCTCCGCTAAAATTGAGTTAAAAAAAATACATTTAAAAAAAATAAAAGAAAAATTTACTAAAAACAAAACCAGTACTATTTTTTTGTAAAAAGTAGATATTATATTATTACAATTAAAACCTTTTAGAAGACTTTTCAAATTCACTGTCCGCCTTCGTTTTGAAACCAACTCATTTTTCAATGTAACATGGAAACACATTAAACAATGGTCTTTGTTTCTCTGTGTTTCTGTAAAAGGAGAGAGGCACACACATACTAAGCATGAATCAAATCTCTTTTAAAAGCATATTTTTGTTACTTCCAATTTTTAAGCTTAATTCAGTTAAACAATCAAAATACCGCCGTCAAAAATTAAACGGAAACACGAAAGTAAACTTTATTCAAGCGTTTCGTTGAAAGGACTACACATTTGAATAATAACTCCTTCTTTTAATTTTCTAACATAATGAGGCTTTTTTCATCTTAAAGTGTAGTTAAAAAACTAGTTTTTTTTTCAAGTTAATTTTTCCCTCAGTTTTCATACACTATAATAACTCAATGAGATAACCAGGAAAATAAGAGCGTTCAAGTTTTTTTACGTGTCTAGTTTTTTTTTTTTTTTTCTCTTTCGATTTTTTTGTCACAAAAAGTGGGTAAATACAATGCAAAGTAATTTAGTTTATCTTAGCCCCTCTTAAAACAAAGCTGTTCTTTTAGACTCGAGAAAAAGTTAGAAAACCGTCGGAAAAAAATGTAAGAAAAACATTTCAGAGTCTTTGTAACTATAGTAGTTTGTCTTTGAAAAGTGTGCTCATACATTTAATAGAACACAAATGGTGGATTACCAATACTGTTTTTTAATTTAATCTTAGAAAAACACTCATTTTTGGCATTTTTTTTTGTCTGCTGCTAGTTTTCTTGCAAGCATTTATGCTGTTGATACCATTCCTGATTTTTTATGGCATAGTTACAAAAAGCTGTAAAAATATTTTTTTCTTACTTGTAAGATGGCATTTTCAAGTTTTTTTTTTGTCTGCTATAATCCCTATCCACAGAAGCAGAATTTGCGTAATAAGATTTTAAAAATGCAACTTCTTAACTGGTGTTCAGTTTCTTCTCAGTACTTGCAGAATAAAAATTGCGTGTTTTCTGAGTGGTATAGGCAACATTCCGCAAAAAAGATTTTATTTCAGAAACTTACTAAAAATGTTTTATTTCTATTATTTTGAATGATCAAGTATCGCCTTATAAATAAAAAGTAATTTTGTTATAATTTAACAAAATAAACATAATTGTAAAAATATCTGAAACAAGTGACATGCAGAAAGAATAAGTTTACGTTGCATTTACAGGTTTCAAGTTTTCACAAAGGGTGCAGTTTAGCATTTTTTAGAAAGACAATATATATATTATTTATTTTTGTTAAAGTTCAAAACGTCGCTAAACATCTTCATTTATTTGAGATATATTGCGGAATTAATTGAATTTGAAAAAAATCGTCATTATGCATTGTTTTTCATAGTGTCTCTTAATTTTTGTTTATGAATCAATTGATTAATTAATATTTCATTCAATATATTATCAAAAATAGCATTGCATCCCTTGCGAATGCAAAAGCACTGAACTTTTATGTGTATGCTTTTTAATTAGTAGTCAAATAGTTTTCAAATGAGCTTTAGTGCAAGTAATATAATAAAGTATAAAATTGTTTAAAAAATAAGCGCCTAATATACATAGACGTAACGAACTTATTATCATTTTTTTCTCAATCTAGCATTGTAACCACTTTGTTCTAACTTTTGCTATGGATATTAGTTGATATGAGTGTAATAGTATTTTAACGTATTTCACCTGACAAGACAAAAAATAATAGCTATCTTCGCTGAAATGTTGCATGTTTTGAACAAAGGTTCACTTAATATGAGCATAAATAGCTTTAGAATAACTCGTTATGATTAACAATGGTATTGACTTCTATATTTTGACACCTACATTTTTTTAAAATTCATGAAGTTCTGGTGGCTGCTAGTATTGTATAAATGAAGCTTATTTGATGTCAGTTGCACCAAATGATCATGAAAACCTGTAAAAAACTGTAAGGTGATGACAGGCCCGTCATTTCAAGTTTTTTAAGGGTGTGGGGGCAAAGGGTGCAAAAGCAATGAAATTTCATTGAAAAACAACAAAAACAACGCCCACTTATATGCACACACATTGATTTCTCCAATCCAGGGGTGCATTGAACCCCTGCCCCCTTAATGACGGGCCTGGGCGGTGAAGATTGCCGAGGAGAACTTTTAACGAAGCAAGAGAAATATTTATGTCTACAATGAAGAAAAATTATTAATAGGATATTTAAAGATTTGTAAAAATTTAGTTTAGAAGTACATTGTTGCTTCCAGTAATAAAATTTTAGTACTGATATTAGGTGTCTACATGAATAAAAATCGTTCAGTACTGATAAATGTATGTGATTTTTTCTTGAAAAAACGACTGCATACAGTGCTTTTAAACTCAAAACATATCCACGTGTGTTCGAAAACAAAAAATAAGATACAGAAAAATAACTCTTATGCTTTCATATTATTGACTTTTAATCTTCTGGCAAATATTAGAATTTTTAAATATAATGGAATATTTCTTTCCAACTCGATTGATACAAGAAATACAAAAATACCTAACTTCACCAGTTCCGTTTGTCATGTGTTTAATATAGAAAATAAATAAATAAAAATGAATAGTAATAAAAAAAAGACTCCACTGTTGTATTTATCTTTCCTGTTTCTATTTATTTTTATATAAAGGTATTAAATGAAATAGTTTTATTTTTCCACACTAAAATAAATAAGCAGCATTTTTTCGTTTTTTCCTACCTTGATTCGTGCTACAATTATTAGAATTCTGGAAGCAAATCGTATTTACTGTTTTTTGTGAAATCACGTGATCAGTTTTAAAGAACAGTTCTGTTGTTGTTTTAGCAAAGGCATTTAAATGGAAACTTATTTTTCGAAAACATATAATTAACGTTTTTAAAATAATAGAAAATTAAGAGAAAACTGTCTTACAATCATAAATGTCTGAATTTTCTTTTGGAATGATCCACTTTTAGTTTAAATGTGTTCTGTTATGCTGTTTAAAATTAAGTTTCATGTTACGCATTGCGAGAAATGAACGTAATAACAGCTTTTTTTTCTCAAATCTAAAATCTTCGTTTTCCAAAACAAAATATATGGTATTTACGACAAAGTGATAATTTGTAAGAAGCCGTTAGGAGGAGAGAGAGAGAAAAAAAAATCAAAAAGCATCATTGCCAAAACTTCCTATTTTTCTCCGCTAGAAATGTGAGCTATTTCCAAAGCATTCTCACGCAGAAAAAAATAAATCGCTCGTGCGAAGACATTCGAAATCCCTTGGAATCCATCCAAAAGCATTAGCGGAAGGAACAAAAATTGGCTCCTTCTAAAATCAGAGCTCAATTAAGTATTGATCGCGCGCAGGATATCAATTAAATCCGGCAGAAAAATAGTCTATATCGGCAGAGGCTCCAAGAAGATAACTTTCCCTTTCAATTGTTACCCAGTTCTTCTTGTGAGTTAATTTTGTTAATGGAAGTCTCATCTTTCGGATAATGCTTTTCAAAACGCATTCGTGTGCTTTGCCGCTGTACTTTACGTTATTTAATTCATAGATTACGCGGCCACATTGGTCATATCTAATTGAAAATGCTATAAACAAGACCTGATATCTGATCAAGCAAGTGGGATGGGCATATTTTGAAAATGATTTGATTTTATGAGGAATAAAAATACTGCTTTTAATATTATTCAGTGAATTCTTAATTCTTCCTGATGTGGCTTGATTTTGAGATTTTTTTTTTTTTACATCAAACATCATTTTGTTTAATAATAACACAAGGTGAATGAAACGGAAGCAGTTCGATCAACCGATTAAGAAAAGAAAAGAGCTACGTGGGTGATATTGGCAAACTTTGTCAGCGGAATTCTTAAATTTTTAGATGAAATGTAATTACACTGGTCGACAGTGGTTCACTAACAACAACCAAATTATTATTTTTATTACGTATTCATATAGTTATTTAAATACCTGCAAGTAAAAAAGTCCCACCACGTCTCAATTTTCCGTAATAAAAAAAATAATTTTTTACTATTTTTTATGATTTTCGCACCAAATGCCTATTTTTGGAGGGAAAAGGAGCAAAATATTAACTCCTAAATTTTTTTGGAGGTGAAGGGAGACTCAAAGTCCGAAATCATGACCACCGATAACAAAAAAGGGGGACGAGGGGAGTGTATCCCCTCAAAATATGCAAAAAATCATGAAAAAGTATCTTTTTATTCTGGTTTCTTTAATATGACGTTTTAAAATTTTTTTCTGGTGTAAAATCAGAGTATAAGACCCCCTCCTATTATTCCTATGCCCAAAAAAATTTTCGCGCTGTAAAATAAAATTAAAAAAAAAAAAAAAAAAAAACGATCTTATTACTGTTTCAGTATTTACGGCTTTGTATCAGAGGGGGCGGGGGGGGGGGGGCTTTCGGCAAAAAGTGGAGAGTGATGGAGAGGAAAGGGGCCATATTTGGATTTTGGAGATAATTTTACATAAGAACCAGCCAGAATACGCCGTCTTTCTGAAGACCTGCGATGTGTCTCGTATTTAGCGTGCGACAGTCATAAAATCGGTTTTTAATTTTTTTTAATTTTTTTTTTTACAGCGCGAAAATTTTTTCGGACGTAGGAATCATAGGAGGGGGTCCTATCCTCTGATTTTACATCGAAATTTTTTTTAAAACGTCATTTAAAAAAAACAAGAATGAAAAGATCATTTTTGGTGATTTTTTGCTCATTTTGAGGGGGTACACCCCCTAAGAACCCCTTCTTTGCTATTAGTGGTCATGATTTTGAACTTTGAGTCTCTCTTGAAACTTCAAAAAAAGTTAGGAGTTAATATTATGATCCTTTCCTCTTGAAAAAAGGTGTGTTTGATATGTTTTTTCAGTTATGTTCAGTATTTTTTAGAAATTCATAACAAAAAAACTGTACGTGCTACAGCTTTTTTACTATTATTTTTAAATTCTACATTGCAAAATTAGTCAAAAACAGTTAATTTCATCTTTGTTAGGGAAAAAAAGTGAAAATTTGTCGACTAGTGTTATTAATTACACATGGCATCAAAGGAACTTTTCTTCCTATTTTTTTTCTTTCAAATTAGATTCCGCTTTACATAAAATTTACACTTATATCTAAATGTACATTTTGGTACATCCAAACTTTTACATTTCGTGGGATTACTGTCATTTCTTCCTTTCATAATTGATGATAGTTTATTTCGCATGTTTTCCTACCGCTGAAAAAGATGTTGAAATTTATTATTCAACATCACTAAGAATTTAACGCATATAATGTTTAGTATCAGTCCTGAAATACGTCCTATATGGAATGAACACCAGTCAGAAATATATTAGTTTGCTTTCTTCATAAGCTCACTTCCTTTCTTGAGTGATGCTGAGAATTGCCGCGGACTTTTTCTTAACCAATTAGAGTCATTCCATAGTGACTAACGTAACATTCAGAGCTGATTTTGTAACTGTTTTTACTTGTAACTTAAAGAATAAAAAAAATTTTTTAGTTATGCTGGTGGATTTACAATGTTCATGGTATCTATGTATAATTTCTGCTAAGATTTTAAAACAAAATTACTGACGGTAGAGATTTTTCCAACCAAAAGAGCAGATGAATCAAATCGTTAAAGGCAGAAAAATATCCCCCTTTATTAAATTATCTGCTTTATTGAATCAAAAATGTTAAGAACAGAGGTGACTCATATAAGGGACGACCATTGTAGTGTATATTTTTATTTAAGGATCATATCGCGAAAAGAGATATTGCAAATTCTTTCAAATGTGCGAATTTTTAGAACATTTCAGACACGTACTTAAAGGTTGCAAATAACCCCTTTCTTCCAAATAAAAGTTTTCATCTTGTGAATAAAAAGACATCTGATGAAAGATCAACTCCATGTTCAATGCAAAAGATAAACTTAGACCAATGTAGCTGATTCGTACATCTTTAAAACAAAGTAAAAAACATAAGGTTATTTTCGCAAAACGAAACACGTTAGTTACTCATCCAATTTGAATAATATGCCTACTAATGCAAACGCATTTCCAAAACGTACCCCCCCCCCTACAGGAATCCTCCGTGTAAACAATTAGTGTTTGTCAAGAATAATAAGCAATTCTTTAAATCGAATTTGCAATTAATCAAAAGATCCCCAGAACATTTCCCAAGTGCTTATTGAACTCTTGTTTTCATTTAAAATCTTTTTGGTATTCAAGGCGGTTTGAAAGTATTTTATTTGTTTTCATCTCGTTCGCAATCTTTAATTAAGAAGCTTCGAAATTTTCTGTGCAGCTATTGTTTTCCTTGCGTAATAAAATGTACGATTTTTTACTATTTCTTCAGTGAAAATGTCTAGACTCTTTAAATTACTTAACAGTTTCACATTTGCTTAATAAAGGTATGAATTTTGAACCTTAGTAAAACCTTATCTAAATGTTAAAAAAATATTTTTTTCAATAAGAAAAATATTTAAAAAAAACACAGTGAAAATGTTTTTGACGTATAAATCATTAATTCTTGCTTCACCGTTATCGAGATAGACGATCTGAATGTCTGGCGGCCTTTTAAGAAAAATGACTCAATTGGAAAAACATTTTAAAATGTGTTTAGGTGTATTTTTGATTTAGAGGTCGGAGTTTTGAGGGACAGTTGTCATTATGTCAGGATATTTTATTACTTTATTGAAGAAGGCTTGGGCTTTCGGAAAATTATGTGTGCACATTTTAGTTAAAGATGCAGATTCTTTTTATTTTGGGGTGGGAAGGGTAATTTACGTAACATCAAATGACTCTTTTAAAAACTGATGGCACGAGCGTAGCCGTGTGGGTATAGTATTCTACGATATCAGAAAGAGTAATTACAAATACCATACTCAGAATTACCCTCAAACTATAATTCAGCAGACTAGACTCGTGAAAGCACTATAATTAGTACAGTCGAATCTGTTAATGTCGAACCTGCCTTATCTCGAAAACCTCTCTATGTCGAAAATTTCCCTGCTTTTGCATCACAAATTTATATTTAATAATTTTACTCATGTCTATCTCAAATGAATTTACACTAAAACCTTAATATCTCGAGTTTTAACGTCTCTTATTTTTGAATTTCAACTCGAGCTACGTTTATCAATGGTAGGGTCACCCGGGGCAATTCCTGGTCAGCAAGTTTCTGGGGTAATTCCTGGTCACAGTCCTTTTTATGTCTTAATAATCCTTCAGCAAAATGAAAAAAATCACAGAGGTACTCTGAACTATCTTCATTGCAATTCATTACTTAATTATGAGTTGACTGTGTATTTAGTTTGAAAAAAAAATCTTTTTAAAATCGCTTGTTAAATTTCGTAAAACAAGATTGGCCTTAGTTTTGATACATTTGTACAAAGATCGTGATCAAACTCAAACTTCTGAATATTTTTCTTTTTCGTTTTTTTGGTTGAATTAGGTACCATGTCAGTTACTGAAAAATAGTTTTGGATTTACCATTATTGTTTTGAATAATTTGCAGGAAGGCTCCAAATAATGCCCCTGGCTACTGGGGTAATTCTTGGTCAGAGGGGTAATTCCTGGTCAGTCCTTTTTTTAATATTTATGGATTATTATTTCACCTATTATTGACATATGTTATTGATTTAAACTATATGTAACTCTGTGAGCCTTAACTGCAAAGTTAACTGTAACCGCAATGTAACATTCTTATCTGTTAATGATAAGTATACAATATACTGAATTTTTCTTTGTTAAATTTCATCCAATTATTTTATAAGTTTTAATAATTATTCTTAATTATACTAAGAAAAATGCTTAATTGTAATTGCATTGTACTATTCACTTAACTGTTCACCTTAACCTGTTCATAACAGACAGAAGCATGTGCTCAGTGTGTATGGTGCATGTGCACCATATTTTTTATGGACCTATTTATTTGGTAGGTGAAGATTCATTCACAACAGATATAAAAGCTGTAGCTATTGCCTACAAAGTGTATAAAAAGTATTTTGGTTAAGTTTTATTAAGTAAAGCTATTATGTTGAAAACAATTGCATTCTTCCTTAAAAAAACTAAATACAGTGTTTAATTAGCTATATATATAAATAAATTCTTTATCTAATTAGTTTAATAACTTGTATTAATAATGTGCTTACAAAATGTATGCATTTTCATCAATCATTTGAGTGACCAATAATTGCCCCGTAAGTGGCCAGGAATTACCCCATCTCTGGGGTAATTCCTCGTCACTAATTAACGACAATTACTCAAGTTCATTATGTATTGTTGATAGCATGAATATTTTATTCGATGGACATCCCAATGTGCTTCCTCCATACCAAAATTTGTAACTCTAACTTAGATAGATTTTGTGATAATTGGATGTTAATGCTTTTTGACCAGGAATTACCCCAGGTGACCCTATAACTTGGAAGCAAAAATCAGCATTTGCGCAATCATTCAAAGACAATATTCGTATTTAAAGGTATACATAAACTTGCAATCGATATAATCATGAAAATTAGTAAAACGTGGCAAACTCACAACATGTCGTACTGTAAACTATTCTACAATATCAATGCAAAACAATCTTTTAAGTAATTGACTTTATTCCAATTACTTATTTTAGCAACTTTTATTACTACGTCTTTATCTCGAAACCTCTTTATCACAAATTTTTCTTCTGTCCCGTGAAGTTCGAGATAGACAGGTTTGACTGCAGTGTTTTTGACAGTAACTAGTAAAAAACATGACCGGTGGCGACAATCTAGTGCCAAACCATGAGCACATAGGGGGGTGGGTGCGAAATTGGGTAAGTGAAAGAAATATGGCGACTTTAAACAATATGTTTCTTTGATTTGCAATTTCATTTCTTTCATTTAATGTGAGCATCTATGATTCAATTTTACTTGATTTAATTTTGCTTCCTAATTGTCAGAAAAAGTAATCTAAGTTTTTAAAAATATATTTCATTTGCGTAAAATCCCCGTATTTAAATACCAAATAACGAAAAAGGGAAACACACTTCTTTATTAAATGAAATTGAAAATTTGAATGTCAAGAAAGTTAAACTTTTGAGTGTTTAACGGGGTATTTCAAATGTAAAATGAAAAAGGAGACCAAATGAATTGAAGTCATTAAAATTCTTACTCTGTGTTGATACTAGACCAGATAAATGTATCTATTAAATAGAAGACTGTAGTACAATCCTTCAATTGTTTTCATGTTCGTCTTGAAAATTAAACCGGTTAATGAAATTTCTCCTTGTGATATATTGACCTTTGTGAAGCTCATAATACTGAGACTGATAGAATGAAAAGATTTTGGTTCAAAGCAAATTGTTCTCGATGAAGTCCATTATCTACTTGGCATTAGCTGAAATTCCCACGATGCTCTTCCGCGTAGAATTATCAGTCGAGGAAGAATGTATAAAGATTCATTATCAAGTGCAAATGCGCACATACATTACTGTTATTTTATCTATCTTTCACGCAAACATGTACATACACGCATACTTTTATAGCGCGTGTATATATATATATATATATATATATATATATATATATATATATATATATACTAGTTGACCCGGCAAACGTTGTTTTGCCATATAAATAATTTCCTAGTAATTTCTAGTGTTGACAAAAAATAGCTTACTTATTGCAAGTATGTATGTATGGTAGAATGTGTATATTGTATGTATGTAAGAATGTGGTATATGCGTGAAATAAGCATGGAACGCTGTGAACGATGCGGGAATATAAAAATAACAAAAGGCAAACATTATTTTTAAGTTATTATAATTTATTCCTTAAAATTATATATCATTAATTAAACAATTACGACAGTAACACTATTAAACAATATCAATCTCTTAATGCTATAGCGTGAACAATATTTTTTGTTAGTCCATCTTTAGCTAACACAAACAAACTGGATGGTTTACCCACTCGAGAGCATGCCATGTATAATTGTCCGTGTGAAAAACATGGTGTTCTCAAATCTAAGCCACAAACAGACATCGTTTGTCCTTGGGATTTGTTGATAGTCATTGCAAATGCCAATCTAATCGGAAACTGAATACGTTTGAATTGAATTGGCACATCTATAGGTATAATAGGAATCCGTGGTATGAGTATATTTTCACCTCTGAACTTGCCATTTAAAATTCTGGCTTCGATCACGTTTTTCATTAATTTTTGAATGACTAATCGCGTACCGTTGCACAGCCGGGGCGGGTTCAAATTACGAAGCAAGATAATTGGAGATCCAACCTTTATTTTTTAAAAATTTGTGTCACTTTAATGGTCGTTCATATCCCCCCCCCCTCTCGCAGTGAAAAAAAACTTTACACAGCAGATTTTGCCTAATAACTCAACACTCATGGTGTTTGATACATTTTATTTGTTTGTAATGATGTTTTTTGGTCACAACCAATATGAAAATCACAAAAAATAGTTACTTTAATTTTTAACATATATATATCTTCTTCAGAATTTTTGACTTTTAATTTTACCTTGAATTTGACGTAAATGCAAGGTATAAAATACAGAATTTTATAAAGGTACAAAAATTAACATAATATAATTGATAGTGTATATAATTTTTGAAAAAATAATATAAGTGCCGCAAATCAAAAACCATTTATTGCCACAATCGATTCAAAGCTCCCAAAAATGGCGCAAACGTCCATAAGAAAATTCTACAGCATCGAAGGACCCCATTGCCAATTTTAACAAAGATCCGACCAAAACTGCTATTTTGTACTATAAAAAAATATGGGATAGATCCCCATGAAGGGATATACCTGCATAAGGACATTACAATCATTAAAATCATTCAAAAAAAAAAAAAAAAACATGCATCTGTTCGAAAAAATCCTTGCGGGCCTGGATTCGATCTCATTCCATCAGGAACTTCAACCTGACCTGACGCGCAAAACCACTTGACCATCGGGTCGCTCATTGAAGTAAGGATTTACGATAACACATATTGTTTTAGTTCAGTAGATCAGATGTTATGTGCGAACAAAAAAAATTTATGGGTGGACTACCCCTAATATTTAGGGGGATGAAAAATAGATGTTTGCCGATTCTCATAGATACTGGATAAGCACAAAAAATTTCATCAAAATCGGTCAAGCCGTTTCGGAGGAGTATGGCAACGAAAACTGTGACACGAGAATTTTATATATTAGATATATATATATATATATATATATATATATATATATATATATATATTATATATATATATATATATATATATATATATATATATATATATATATATATATATATATATATATATATATATATATATATATATATATATATATATATATATATTATATATATATATATATATATATATATATATATATATATATATATATATATATATATATATATATATATATATATATATATATATATATATATATATATATATATATATATATATATATATATATGAGCGATTCTATGTAAACTCGCCATTTTTCACACGAAATCTGTCCGGGCACGGTTTTTTGAAATGTTCGTATAATTATAATACTAGTGCTCAGAAAATGAATCTATTACTTTGGTTTGAAAGAGGGCCAATTGAAGTTTGTTTTTCTGATAAGTCATGATAGGGGGTAAGTCCTCTGCCTAGTATAACTAGGCAGGGGACTGTGCCAGGTGACTGTGTTTTTGCTCTTTGTTGCGTAATATCTGCAAAACTGTTGGAACATAATTAGTTACCAGACTACCTATCAATTTAGGCACAAATCGTGGGCATAATAACTAATATGTTTGATAGTTAAATTAATTGACATTAATAAAATCTTCCCAAAGGACTGTTTTCGCAACGACACTGATGCATACTTTCATCACAAATGTGGCTCTCAAACTAGGCAAAGTAGCGTTTCAACACCGTTCTCGGCGAGTTCGGCAAATTCACACTGATTACTTTAAACTTCATGCCAAAAAGAATTTGCAAACGTTATAGATTTTTCGTATTACAGCTTTGAATTTGTTGCAGGGGACTGTTTGAAAAAACTCCGGACAGAATTTACATGACAATTTTCAGTTTTAGAAATACGTAATTATACCTTATTTCATAAGAAAAATATAGCTTCATTATTCTATTTTTAGATATTAATCGCCACATACATGTAGTGTTAATAGATTTTTTGAAATACTATCTTTAACAGTTAGAGTATGGGATTGAGACAGCCAGGGGACTGTGTTTTTGGTGCTTAGATAATTTCTAGAAAAAAAAATTAAATTGATATCACTCCAAATACAATTGGGCCACAAAGTATTAATTCTTTACTTGTATTAAGAGCGATAATTACTTTATTACACTTTAATTATTTTAAAAATACTCAGTCCGGACAGCCAATTACCAGTTTACAGAGAATCGCCCATATATATGTAAAATTACTTCTCCAATAGCTAGTCAATTAAAGCAATTTCAAGTTCAGAGGGCGTGGCAGACCAAGACTCGTTATCTGCATAAATGAAGTAATGCATTCCGATTAATGTGTTTCGTTCGAAAATTAACTCTGTTTGATGTTTGACAAAAGTAACGCTGAATGTTAAAAAAGTTTTATCTCTGAAATTCTGCTTGGTTCTTGCAACAATCAAAATCAAAATATTAGCAAGACATATTTTGAAGGTAAGTTCAAATTATACATAAGTCACTTTTTTCAATGTCTCTTCTGCGTAACATCAGTCACACTTTTGCCTTTCCCTTTCTTTCATAAATAAAAGGTCCTCATGTCGAAATTCAAGTATATGGGCATTAATGTACCATATCAAGATATTTTAGACCAACTTAAAAAGTAATAAGTTTTAATTCCAAGACAGAACTGAAGTTAAAAAGTAAGAATCTAGTCAAATCGTAACGTTAGTCACCGTGGAATGGTCCATTAACTTATAATCAATGTACGTTTTTAAAAATAAATAGTGTTCACAAGCATTATTTTTCTTACCCAGAAAGAATACAGTCCAAGTCCGTGCGCAGTCGAATGTAACTAATTTACTTTGCAAATCCGTTCACTTCGGCGGAGGGATTCATCATTTATAAACTCTCCATAATCTGTCCTGAAATCTATTTTTATTGTTCTAGAAAACTAAACATTTACCTGTCATTATTTCTTGCCTCCTCCCCATCTCCAAAATGAAATGGTGTATGCCTATTTAAAAGTTTAACAGAGAACACAAACAAACAAACAAAAAGACAAGCGATGGAAGTTTATTTTTGAAATCACGCTTTAATATTCATTCCATTCCCCACAACACACGCGAAAAATAACGCACATCGAAAAAGATTACAAGAAAATAATCTATTCCAACAATTGTCCCGTCGTTCGCTCTTGAAAGTTAATTTGGGTAATGGAATTTCTCTCACTGAATTGCGTTTTCTCGAGTGCGCGTTGCAGGGGGAAGAGGCTTCGTCGACGGGCAATTTGTACCCGTCACGGAAAATCTCAGCACTTCTTAGGAACTCGCCTCGCAATTAATCAAGATTTGCACACTGCCCTCCCGAGAACGCATTGTGCAATTGTTTTCGCTTAAATTCGAGATGATATCTGGGGGAAATCTTTGTCTGTGGCCTCAATGGGGGTTTTTGAAGTTGAGAAAACCGGGCTTGTGCAAATGAAGGTTCATAATTCGGTTAGGAATGAGCACCAGTCGCGAGTGTTAATGAGACGGGCTGATTTGTTGGAATGAAATGTAAAGTTTTTACTGAATTTGTAAATGCAAATTAGATTTTATGGTGTGAAGGAGTGTTTGTCGTGTTACAAAATTAATTACTAAATCTTAAATAACTAACAGTTTGACATGATCTGATAACTACAAAAAAAAAAAAAAAAAAAAAAAGCTACTGGTATACTTCATATATAAGTGCAGTGCAGTTGATAGTCTAAATCTTAAATCTAAGTGTTAAAGCTTAATGAAAATATTTCATAAATAAAAAAAAAAATAAGCTATTACTACATAAACTGAAAAAAATGCCCAAAATCGGTATAATGAAAAAAAAAATCTCATCCTTTTTTTTATTCAGCACACAAAATGCATAATGATAATTCCTTAAGGTGCCTGGGAGGAAGCATTTCGTTTTCTGAAGTAGTCTTAGATTTAATAAAGATGAAAAAAAAAAAGAAAAAAGAAGACATAAAGTTCAATTTGTAGAATAAGTTCGCAATTTAGGTCATTTAAATAATTGATGAGTTTCTTTTAGGAGAGAAAAGTTTAAAAAACTGAACTTTGGTGCTTGAAAATATCAGTTAAAGTGATTAAATGAAGAATAGATATTAAAGGAACTAAATCGAGAAAAAGAGCGCAAGCATGATTACTTTTGTGTCCATCCTTCGGCCACTTGTCTTTTTTTTTTTCCTTTTTGGTTAGAATGTATTATCCGGAAAAATGTCTTTCAACTCCAATCAAGCTTATGCGACAAAGTTAGCAAATTTAAATTCACTATCAAACATAAATCATAAAATTAGGAAGGTAAATAAGAAAATAATAACATTAATTTGGCTTTTTAATTATATGTTACGAAATTATACATCCAAAGTTTTCATTTTACGACTGATCGACGAGAATTGCTTACTGTTACATACATCTTTTCAATCGCGTACTTTACTTCACAATAAAGGAAAAGTTGCAAAAAATTATATATTCTCTATTGAATTAAACGTTTAAGATACGTGACACAAACATGTAGTATATTTTTCCCGGAAAAAAGGTCAGTATTGTCAAATCATAAGAATTTCCTACTGATGTTCCTCAATTAATTGTATTTTTTGCTTGCTTTATCCCAATAAAATATCGTTTTTCCAATAATACATGTCTTCCAAGCTTTAAAAGATGTAATTTTAACAATTTTCTTCAGTATTTTTATCGTGCATGGATGCTTGCATCCAGTTTAGTTTTTTCCCCTTTTGAAAAGTATTTTTATTTCCTCAAGCTAACGGTCATAACACCCGCATGGGTGCTTATTGAAGAATTATTATGGAGATAACTACCTCATTAATGTGGTCATTAATACTTTCTTTGCCGTTATTTGCTCCCATTTAATGCTTTCTCCCAAGGAGAGGAACAGTGGGATGAGATCCTCAGTATTTTTTGCCTTTAAGAATTACGAAGGAGAATGTCTGATGATGCCTTATTTTTTCTTCTGAAGGGTTCCTGGGCCATTCCATGAAAAGTGAAACCAATTGGTCAAAAATTCATATTGAAGTTATGTTGCTATGTTATACATCATTTTAAAGCTTAAGATGTATATTTTTAGAATCCCGCATTGGTTTTTTGGTGAGAGTTAGAATAATACTTGTTTTCTTAGTTGGAAGTACGATATTCACGAACTTGTAAAAATCAGAAAAAAGAACACATTTTCAAATGCATATTTCTCATCGAAAAATAAAAACAAAAATAACTACTTGTAGCACAATTTTAACTACTAAGATGGTACTATAATAATATGTATTCGTTAATTTCTTTTAAATTGATCTAAATGGTGTAATTGAAGTTTGAAAAAAATAAGTTTGATGTTAACGTCTGTAACAAAAAAGAAGCAAAAGTTGTCATTACGTCCTAAAAAATCAAAATTAAAAAAAAACTTTAATGGTCCTTTTGGCAAATTCTTAGAGTAATTGCCCACCATAGTTAAAAATATTGCAAGTGATTTAGTTTTTAAATTAATGCTGTTACAGACGTAACATTTCGGACATAACAA
>JAXGGA010010039.1:0-48765 GCA_038373865.1 Uloborus plumipes | reverse complement strand
AAGAGTTTATGTAAACTACTGCTATCAAGTAGTATTAACATAGTTTAACTGTCAAGAAATATCAATTTTTAACTCAGCTTAAAGCCACTGAAAAAGTTTATTGCCAGAAAACTGGCGCACAAATCCAAGGCAAATGTCTTTTATTTTTCTAATAAACAATGGTAAAATTACATCTAAATTTAACATTATATTTGCTGTACTTATTTTTGAAATTCGTTAATTATGAATACAGCGATAGCAGCGAAAATCCTTTAAATTTTACCACGGGCGAAGCCGTGGCGGGTAACGCTAGTAAATAAATAAATAAAGAAAATCAGACAACATTTAAAAACAGTAAGGCAGAACCCCATACAAAATACCGACAGCACAGTTATGACATCCAGAAACTGTAGTTTTGTTTCGTCTTTGTTAAGGGCTCGTCAGTCTAGAACAGTCAATTGCCGTGATAGAGGCATGTAAACCGGCAGCTAAAACACATTTCCCACGCCAGCTAGATTCCGTTAATGACCACACCATAATGAGTTTGTAAACAATTTTTTTTTTAAGCGGGAATTCATCCAAATCATCATTGTCTGAAACAATTGATTTGGCACTAAATTTAGTTTTAACTGATGGGAATGGCATTTCGAGTGAAACGAAATTTCGCCCTAAGCGAGCTTGTCTTAACGGGGTTTGATTACATTTTTAAATTTTAATCGTGTGAGTTAATTTTCACAACTAAAATTACAAAGATGATAATTTTCCCCATTTTTCGACAATATTTTCGGTGATTAAAGATAATACCTAGCTTTTACTCTTTCGATGAAGTCCCCTTAAAAAAAAAAAAAAAAAAAAAAAAAAAACTAATCGAAATCGTTCCATCCATTTCTGAGCTACATTGCTACAGACGATCACAGACACACACAAACACGTCAATCTTACAGCTTCCTTCCTTTTTTGCGTCGGGAGTTAAAAACACAGCAGAGTGAAAAAAAAATATGTTGATTAATAGTAAGATAAAAGCTCTAATCTAACAACAAGTGATTTCGCTGAAAGGTAACGAGAAAACCATGTTTTTTGGTTGAGTAATCATTCTTTGCTAGTTTCACAAGAACAGAGATAAATATCCCTTAAAAATGTTAAGCTAGTAAATCAATTAGATTCTATCTGGCTAAATCGCGGACTTTCTTTTCCATTATTTTAAATCCATTAAAAGATATTTCTAGATTAAGAACAAAAAAAAAAAAAAAAGTTTGTCGCAGACTGGGTTAAAAATAAAACATAACAATAGAACTTATATAAAAATCTAAATTAATGGTTATACATACTTAATATTTTTTTAAAGCATAGTGAAATTAAAAATTTTTTATCATTATCTCAAGAGATATCTCTTATTTAGAGGAAAATAGGAGTTAATGATAAACCAGTATTTTAACCTAAAAGCATTATGTACACCATTTTTACAACTTTTTCAGTACACTAGCTGCAATTAGAAGATTAATTGAGTATCGCTATTATGTAATCAAAAACAATATCCTGTTTTAAGCTTAAATTTCAGAAAACAAAATCTTGATACATAATTTTGCTAATAAAAACATTGATACTTACAAATTATTTTTTAATCATAACAATTGGTTTAGCCAAATTCTTACCCCCAGAATCTTTACTCCCAGCCAAGGGCTGTAGAGTCAAATTCATCATCGAAATTTGGCTCTACAGCCCGTTGTGGACCTTGGTCGTCTTTCCAAGATTCATCCAGAATGTTTTCCTTTTGGCCACGAGTCTCCAGTTTTGGATTTTAATAACACTGAAATCGGAGGCCAAATCATAATAATGATTTGTAAAAATTATGCCAACAGTTTGTTTTCAAAAAGAACATAAAGCAACGTAGGTTGGCACAAATTTTCAGGAAAATTGCCTACACGTGTTTGTAGTTACAAGAATCCTCTTTTCAATATTTATGGATTAAAGTCATCTTTTATTGGATGTCCTTTTCTTCCAAGTCAAATTTAGACTGAAACCAGCTGGAAATTTATTTTTCATAATCTTAGAAAGCGCCTCATAACTTTTGTTTGATGTCAATATAATTCTAGCTTGATTTGGAACCGAAAAATGAAAATAGCTAATCGCATGAAATGAAAGTTAATTTTATTTTTAAACACCATTTGTTTGACAAATATTTCTGAAGCACAAATTCAATTATTGAATGTATTTCAAATTATGTTCCACTAAAATCTTCTTTAAGTCACTTGTAATCGCAGAATTTCTAAAGAAAATATTGAAAAAAGTAGTTTAATAGGATTTGAAATAAATGTTCCGACTTTGGAATGAAAGGGATTAAGAATTCGATAATTTAAGAATTTCACAAGGAGGAGTGTAAAAGCTATTTTTACCCTTAAAATAATATGCTTATACGATAAAGCGATTTTGCATAATAAGAAAATGAGGATTACGATTTATTTCTGTTACACTGATCTAATTACAGACAGAAATCGACTTGCGCAAATAGCTCATTTCTGACTTTTCTGCGCAAATCGAAATGTACCAAGTCGTTACTAGATGACCCGTGCGAAGCAAACGTGCTTGACAGCTGTTATTCAAAAACTCGTTTTTTAAAAATAGTTTTTCAAACAACAGGCACATGATGAATTTTTTTTCAACCGATTCAAAAGAAAACGAAATGATGCCACATGAAAATGTATATTAAGCAGGCACGTAACGTCAATGTCCAGGGCAGGCAGATGTGAAGATTTGTGAAATACGTTAAAAAACGCACGTAATGTAACCAGTAATGAAAGGATGTGAATATGAACGATCTTTACTTACTACACCTAATATTTACATATTTACAGAGATATTCGTCTAATTGTACAGAAAAACCATTCCTCTTTCTTTCATTGTGGCGAAAATATCCGTGACTTTTATAAAAATTAAAAGTAGGGTCTTGCTCGATTTTATTGTCTTTTTTTCTATGGATGCTAAAACAAGAGATGGAAGTCTTTCATTTTTCATTCCATTCCTTTTGATTATTTTTATAACAAAAGAAGTTCCCTCTACAAATCGGTTGTAATTGGTCTAGTCAAAACTATCTGCAGCAACTTCATAGCTTGTGGAAACGTTTGCTTCATTTTATTTTCAAAGATAAATTAAGCACACTTTTTAAACTATTTTCACAAAGAACTTAAGGAAATTAATACCTGCTTAACCTGCTTTTCGTCTTATATTGTTAAAAAAAAAATCCTCAACTCTTTCCTAGACTTTTGAATGTCTACAAACTAGAAGAGTTTTTATAATATTCTTCTATCTACTAATTATATGCATATATTTAAAAAATTATCGTTTTTCTGTGTAATTAGTTTTTGAAAAAGTTTTAAGGAAATCACTATTCATTTTGGTTAAGGTTTCAACTTAAACTTCCGAAAGAACTTGACTCATGAAAATGTGAAATATTAAAAATTAAGAAAACATTCACATGAAAAAAAAAAAAACCCTCACAAATAGTAAATCGTGTCTCGTGTAGCGTTGCACCTTGCAGACTACGGAGCCGTAAAGGCAGGCTGTACTGAGGAAAAGGGGGAAAGTGATGAGGCACGGCACGTGAACGGTTCTTCATACAAGCCGCAGAATAGATAAGATGGTTGAAAAGCAGCGACACTCGCTGCTTTTCGACTAAACAAAGACAGAAAAGATTCTGTTTCTTCTTTTTTTGCTATATTCGCTGTTTAATGCCACAATATTTTTCCAATCAATGCACTTTTTGTCTTTTATGAAGTGGTGAGGTTGTTCTCAGTGGTCGGAAGTAGCGCGCTACAAGTAGCGAAACTACTGTAGTAGCTACAACTACATTTTTTAGTAGTTTGTAGTGTAGTGCACTACTTTTTTTTAAAAAAGTAGAGTAGTGAGTAGCACGATACAAAAAATAGTAGTTTGTAACGATTTCTGGAAACTACTTTTAAATCAAAAAAATTAATAAATGAAAAAAATTAAAAAAAAAAAGAGAACGAATTAAAAAAACAAGGTTAAATTGACTCTGACTGGTGCAAATCTTGCACGAGCACAGCAGCGGACGCAATGCCAAATAAGAACCATAAAAGTATGAGCTGATCTTAGATACACCATTTTAATGAAATACATTCTATTTGTTTGCTGTCATTGGTTTATTTGGCATCATAATTTTTATATTCCTTCGAATAATTTTTATGCTCTTAAATATTCCCTGGCAAGAAATATAACAAAAAAAAAAAAAAAAGAAAGAAACTCAAGCTTGAATTGTTTCAATCTTTCAACTTTTGAAGCCTTTCTTGTGGCGAATATTCGTAAAAAGTGTTTAAAAAAAAATCTAAAAAGGACAAATTTCAGCAAAAAAAAAAAAAAGGAACAATAAGGAAAAGTAGCACATAAATTCAAAGACAATTCCTAGTTCTATTCCATATTCAAATGAGTTAATTTACTAATGTAAACCTATTTTCAAATTTTCTCGGTCAATCCTCAAACGTTGCATGCTTTTTATTTATTTATTTTTTAAAAAGTAGCGAAGTAGCGACTACAATTCACAAGTAGTTTGTAGTCGCTTTATTAAAAAAAAAAGAAGTTGTAGTTGTAGTTAACTACATTTATAACAAAGTAGTTGTAGTTGTAGTTCGCTACAAAAGAAATAGTTTTTCCAACCACTGGTTGGTCTGATTTCTTTGTGGGTAGGCTCTGCCTGCCCAGACGGCACGTCCCTGAATAAAAGCTAATCATACTATGTTGTATTGTTGTTTACACATGTGTTTTAGTTACATATGCTAGGATCGAGCCCCGAACCACAAACTTACCGCGTACAGAACAAAGCAAGAGCATTTGACCACTGGGCCTGTCAAGGCACATCTCGGTCGCGTTAACAACACGTCAAGAGCTCTACGCTCCGATGAAAGCGGAAGTGTCGTAAATTTAGCCGGGCTGAATTTAACCAGGCAACCGGAAGCAAAGTATAAAAAATATGACAGAGAAAATAAGTATAGAAATAGTCTTTAAGAAACATATTTTACAGAAGAAAGAGCATACGACTGAAGCTAGATTGTTAAATCACCTTTTTTTTTGTCATCAAGCACTAGAGATTACTTATGTTTAAAAACAATTAAGGTAGAAACATTGCAAAGTTTGACATTAGTACCACCAATATTCACCGATATATAAAACACAGTGTTTCATGATACCATTTTACACTCGCTGTTAATAACACGTTTTAGGGGGAAATATACTTCTGTAGAATGACAACTGACCATTCTACTGAAAGGGTGTCACGTTCCGACCTCATTTTCTACATGGGTATGTCGAACTTTGAATTCGAATATCTCATCGATTTTTAATCGGAAATCTTTCAAATATTTTTATGTTGAAAATATTTTTCAATTGAGATTTTTTTCCCTAAACATAAGTTAGGGGTCCTGGAGGTTGGTATGAAAAATTAGACTTTGTATTTTTTTCACTTTTTATTTTCACTTCAAACTAGGGATGCACCGATAAGCAAATTGTCAGATTACCGATTAATCGGTTGTTGATAATCTGCCGATTAATTGGCTGATCCAAATAATGATAGGATTGATTGTTTTTAATACTACCAATTTTACCATCGCTGTTTTTTCTCTCTTATACAGTTCCGAGTTTAGAAAAAGTAAGTAATTTATTTCTGCGAGTAGATTTTTCTAAAAGAATTTTCTAAAGATTTTTCATTTTCCTAATTTTCACGAAATAATTTCAATATTTTATTAAATTTCTTAGAACCAATTTTCATATTATTGTCAATAAGATAACATTAACACATTGTTAATTATGTTAATTGGACATAAAAATTTAAAAAAAAAAGGGGGAGGGAGGAGTCTGTGGTGAGCACTCCAATTTAGGAGTACTTTTAATTTATTTCTTTTAATAATTAGTATCAATTTTATTCAAGACTTTTAATGAGAGGTTATCTAAAAGCACTGTGCTAAGGAGTAAACTATAGTTACATGAAAAATGGTGCAACACTGTCCATGTGTATATTTATTCAAAGTAGGAGAATTAATTTATTAAAAACATTATATCAACTTTGAGGATTATTATTACTGATAATAAAATTATTCATCATAGTTTTTTAATGAAGGTATACTTTGAAGAATAATATTTAAAACATTTTTTCTGGGCGATGATTAATAATCGGCAAAGTGGCCGATTATGGCTGATTAATCGATGAATCGCTACATTAAATTTTTAATAGCTTAACCCTGCACCTCTTTTTGAGCATTTTAGTAATTGTTGGAAGCGTGCATTTCGGACAAACTGTTAAGAAAATAAAGTCATGCAAGTCAAAACGGAACACCCCGTATAGCATAATACTCTTTTCCTCATTAATTGTTGCAGTACTGTTTGATATTATTTTTGGCGTTAGTTTCATATGTGGGTATATTTGTATTTTTGTATGTAACTCTGAATAAAAGATAAAATTCACTTTCTTTACAAATGTAAAAGTAATATATTTAGTACTATTATTAATACTAAAGGCTACACTATATTGCATGCTGATGCATTATAAGCGTTTCAGTTGTTTATAGGCAACTCTGAATTAAAGACAAAATTCACGTTCTTTACAAGTATAAAAGTAATACATTTAATACTATTATTAATACCAAAGGCTAAACTATATTACATATTGATGTATTATAAGATAAGTGCACGAAAAACTTATCGGATAATGGTTTTGAAAATCAGATGGAAATCAGTTGGAGTATTATGAAAAAATATAGTTGAACCTTCAGTATTAATAAAAGTATTTGGTTTGATTAACTGTAAAATCGTATTTTTTAGTTTTTAAACTGTAATTTAATTATGTTAAAATTAAATAATATCGGTATCTAAAAAGTGAGAGCTTTGAGCGTAAATTAAGTAAAATGAGAAACAGCGTTTAACAGCACAAATAAGATTATAAGATTAAAATTTTAAAAGTGGGCAAACATGTTTCGGAGGCGACAACCTCCTTCTTCCGTGCTCAGCAAGCAAATATTAATTTGCTTGCCATTTGCCCCATTTGCTTGCTGGACACTGAAGAAGGAGGCTGTGGCCTCCGAAACATGTTTGCCCCCTTTTAAAACTTTCAGGGCCCTGCTCCACATCAGCAGAAAAAGCGACCGAAACCGAAGGCAGAAACCGAAAATCCGGGTACTTTCCATAGGAATACGATTTAATCCATTTTACGTTTCTGCTTTACGTCAATATGGAGCAGGGACCCCGCAACTATCATCCTCAAAAGAGCCCTACTGCTCAAACTCCGATTGCTAAACTCCGGAAGCAATCTTTCTCGACAATTTCAGACTTCCAATCAATAAATGTTACACTGCATGCAAATTAGACTTCAAATCGGAAAACGAAGAAATATTTGCATCTCTCCAAGGAATTCCGTATTTCAAATGAATAAGCATGAATCTGACAGTTTGGCAATCTCTTGCTTCGTATTATCGTCTCCAAATAGTTCACCTGCCCGTAGGATATAAAAGCAAAAGTTTGCATATCTAAAGCGAGCGGGGCTGTTTTCCAGAATAATTAACCAGCTCGAATGCCTTGGAGTAAAGAAAACCCACAACTAAAATAATTAACTTTGAGTTAATTAATGCTAATCGATAATGAGTTTCTCTCGCTGTGCGGTGGGGTGCTTATAAATTGACATGACTTTGTTATATATACTTAAGTATGAATGTGTTTGAAAGAATTAGTGCAAAATTCTAAAGATATTGTGAAGCTAACTGAAAACGAAACATTGTGAAAGTTTTAACTGAAGCGAGGATGCCCAGATTTTGTAAAGTAACACTCCTTATTACCAATATCCAATTTTCATGATTATGACAGATTTTGAAATTTATCGCTAGCTATAAACAGTACACAGTTATTGGATGATCGAGGATGACAGATTGTTGTACTGTTAACTAATTGGCTTACTTTAACTAGTTAAGTTGCTAATTCACTTCTGAAAGGTCTTTATTAAAGGTACGTCCTATCTTTGCGCATACATAATAAAGTTAAACTAAATTGAAGAATTGAGAAGAATTCGTTCTGTATACATTCCGCGAGTACTTCGCCAATGCTCCTGACATTAATTTAAGATTCATTTAATTTCAAAATCACGTCAAAGGCTATAGATACAGTTTTGAAAGAATTTTACAATTTTGTAATGTACATAAATCAGGTTAAGTGTAATTTAAGTGTTCAAAATGCTACACGTATTTGAAGGGGCAAGTAGATAAAGGTAATATGTGACAATTTTGGAAAAACACACTTTTTACCCTGGATGAAGGTGATTAGGTAATAATTTTTTGTTTGAAAGCTTTTTCTAGAAATTTAAAACATTGTCACATATCACCTATTCACTTGCCCCTTCAATTGTGTTTGTGAGTTGACACAATTGAACACACACTAATTTGAATTTGTGTATATCGGCGAAATTCAAATGTCACAAACAGCTTTATCCACTTGCCCCTTCATTCATGCAACATACATGGACATTAAATACTAAGCGATGTATAATTGTTTTTATTATTCCTTTGCGGTTCATTTAAAAAAAATCTCTCTTGGTACATTCGAAGAGATTATAAAATGTAAGTTGAGAGTACTAAAAGTTATACAAGTGTCCTAGGACCATGTTTAAAGACGACTCTTTGAGTCCTAAAAATTCTGTCCAAAAGCAGTCCAAACACACGAGTCAAACCATGCCCAGGTAGCACAAATAACCTTTAAACGTTTTATAAACGTTTTTAAACGGTTGTTACAACGTTAATAACCATTTTACAACCTTTAAAAAACGAAGTGTGCTGCTAGGGTGCCTGACACGGGGCCGCAACGACCACATTTTAATGTCGGACAGAGTACGACAAAGGGCAATTAATAATACTATCCCCGCAGTACAAGTTTATTGTCTGTGATATGAAAAATAAATTCAGTTTTGTTTTGTTTCTGTTTTTGGCAAAAGATGAGACAAAAAGTTTTCAAGCCACTATAACAGCTGAGAAGATATGATAAGCAGTTGCGTGGATATACACTGCTGGACATTGAAAATGCAACACCAAGAAGGAGTGGTCAGAAATTGATGAAATTTGGTAAGAAGACAGAGACAGCATGGAACAATAAGTGATATTTATTTCAAAATAAATAAGCAAAATTTAGAGCGAGGACGGCGTCGGCTGAGTAAGAAGTAGGACCACCGCGGACAGCGATGCACGAAGAAACACGTCTAGGCATGGAGTCAATAAGCCTGCGGATGGTGTCCTGAGGGATGGCACTCCATTCCCTTTCAACCATTTGCCACAGTTCGTCCTCTCAACGAGGCAGTGACAGGTTCTGCAAACGGCGTCCAATCACGTCCCACACATGTTCGATTGGTGACAAGTCAGGAGAGTATGGTGGCCAGGAAAGCATCTGTACACCTCGTAGAGCATGTTGGCTGATTCGAGCACTGTGAGGCCGGGCGTTATCCTGTTGAAAAATTGCATTTGACAGACCCTGAAGGTGGGGGATTGCCACCGACCGCAGTACATTATCTACATATCGTTGGGCCGACATAGTGCCTCGAATACGAACTAGAGGTGATACGGAATTGTATGCAATAGCGCCCCAAACCATTATGCCACGTTGTCGCACTGTGGGGCGTTCCACAATTACTGCCGGATTCGATCTTTCTCCACGTCGACGCCACACACGTATGCGATGACTATCGCTGGACAAACAGAAGCGGGATTAATCTGAGAACACTACGGTTTGCCATTCTGCCATCCACGTCGCTCTGGTCCGGCACCATTCCAAACGTTGGAGTCTGTGCTGTGAGGTCAATGGCAGTCTTCTTAGCGGGCGCCGTGATTGCAGGCCACGTGCAACCAGTCGACGGGAAATGGTTCTGGTCGACACAGGAACATCTAGGGTACCTTGCACGTGCTGCAGAATCGACGTACAAGTGACTTGCGGGTCCGCCACAGCTTGTCGGTGAATCCGTCGATCCAAGCGGTCTGACGTCACTCTGGCTGCACCTGCACCCCTCAATGTGGCTACATTTCCACTTTCCAACCATCTCCGACACAGCCGATGCACAGTGCTTGCATCCATGTGGGTATCAGCTGCAATTTGACGTATGGACCAACCTCCCCTTCTCAGTCCGATCACCATACCCCTTGTAAAGTCGTTTATGCTGGAAGTGTCTTCGTTGAGGACGGCATGGCATTTCCTCCTATCACACGTATCCTTCGAGACAAAAACCAAATTTCTCCGATAATTAGTCTGGCAGAAAAACCAACATGAACATAGCCCACTTTTCAACTTCATTCTCTTATATCTTACCTCACGTGCGTCGGAGAGCTGCGCATTTCATATCATTTGCATAACTCAGTGACGTGCGTCTACGGTAAAATTTGCATGAATATCTGACTACTCCTTCTTGGTGTTGCATTTTCAATGTCGAGCGGTGTAATTGGGTTTTTTTCAAAATTTGCTTACATTTGCTGTCCGGAGGTTAAAAAGACGATTTTGAAGCATAACTTATATTTTAAATTCAATGCGAATAATTATTTTCTGCAAGAAATACCCCCAAAAAAATTCTATCACTCAACAAATTATTGAAATTTATTTATTTATTTTTATATAAGTCTTTAAAAATGAGAATCAAGGCAAAAACGCTTGTCCATTTCCAATTTTCGCAAGTTCAATTATTTTTTCCTATACTTAATGGTCAAAAAAAGTAAATGCTACATATTATTTTTATATATTGACTATTAGTATATAGTATTCATGATAAATATTGACAATAGTAATTTTATTTCAATAAGAAATGTATGAATATATTTTGTCCGGAAGTTCTTGTCAAGTCCGTTACCCTAAGATTATTTTAGCTAAAAAAGGTATTTATTGAAGTCAAAAGATGGTAACACGTATTCAGTTAACTTAACAAGTTAGTGACGTAACTATTTTGTACCATTTTGTTTCCCTGAGTCGAGAAGTATTGCTGTGGCGTTTCGCACAAAATTTTTTCCAGGTGCGTATTTTTATTCTTTGTCAAGTCCGTTACCAAAGATTTTAGTATTAATTTTTACTTTTTCTAAACTTTTACCCCTAAATATGGTTCATTATACAACTCTAAAAAAATGCATATTGTAGTTTAATTTTTAAATTCGACAACCTAGCCATAATTTGACATTTTGGTTGAAATGTCAAGTCCGTTACTGGCCAAATCCGTTACCAAATGTCAAGTCCGTTACCATACAGTTTTTGATCAATATTTCAATGATCAAAAACATTGTTTTAAGCTTCATGGACGCAAATAATTTCAAATGAAGTTGGTTCTAGGCGCTATGATATAGTGTAAAAGTGAGATTTCATATTGATTTTGTATGGTAACGGGCGACAATTTTCCTTGCAACTTCAAGTTTTAGGACAGCATTTGAATACTTAATTATGCATCAAAGTGTACAATCAGTTACTTTTTTACACACCTACAATATGTGACTAAACATCTGTTAGTATTTCTAAAAAAAAATAGCAAGTTAAAAAAATTACTTAAAAATTTTGAAACGTAAGCATATGGTGAAAATGACCCAATTACATACAAATATTGTCATTTATAATTGATTATTTTCTAAGAAATTTAGTAGATTTCGTTTGCATCTCTATGTCTTAGAAAATTACCGTGGCTAATGTTAGTACGAAATTCGACTTAGGTCGACCTACTCTCATTGCATTTCCTAGTAGTCATGCATAAAATTGTTGGTCAAATTATTACAAACACACTGATATAGGATTGTCTAAGTAAACGTGGTTTAATCATAGGGTTGTCGCACTTTAAACGTCCAATTATTGATCCTTCCTGAAGATTTTCTGCTGGTGTCTTTAAATTAAAGAAGAAAATTGGCAGAAACCTCTCTATAAAATTTCTACTGATTTCTTGAAGAGTTTTGGAAGGCTCATAGTTTACTCAACTGCGTAATCAGTTTTCTGTGAAAATGTCGAGTTTTAAGTCGAATAGTTTCATTTGTTAGAATTTTAAATTGACTTCAAAATCCGCAGCACTTATGCAAATTCCTGCAAAATTTGAAGAAACCTGCAGAAAATCTGCAGAATTACTCAATTATTTAACTTCATATAGCATCAACCCTATGATTTGCCCAGTTTTGGTTAGACAACCCTTTTTTAGCCTACTTTCCCGTTACAAATAAAAGAGTTTTCGAAAAAGCCTTAAAGTGGTTTAATGCATCTAAAAAATATCGCCAAGTCCAAAAAAAAAGTCAAAAGGAAATAAGAAAGAAAAATAAATATTGAAAAATTAAAAATTGGAAAGTAGGGTATTGAGATGGGAAATTTGTGTGTCGGTCGGTCTGTCTGTCCCCCCCCCCCCCCCCGCAATAACTTTTGAATGAACATTCCGATTTGAGCAAACTTTTTTTTTTGTTGAAAGATCTCGGCGAGTACAGCTCATTCCCATACTTGATTTTTCGATTTGAGCAATGTTTGGTTCAACTTTGAGCCGTTGAAACAACCTGTCTCACGATACTTACTTTTTAGTGAATAGTCTGATTTGAACGAACTTTTTTTTGTTCGAAAGATCTTATCAAGGATACTTCATTCCCGTATCTACTTTTTCGATTTGAACAATTTTTCACTCAACATTGAACCGTTCAAACAAGTTGTCCCCCCTAATAAGTTTTGAGTGAACAGTACGATTTAAGCAAACTTGTTTTTTTGTTCGAAGGATCTTAACTAGAATACTTCATTACCATATTTAAATTTTCAATTTGAACATTTTTTCGTTCAGCATTGAACCGTTAAAGCAATCTTTCCCCACCTAATAACTATTAAGGGAACCGTCCGAATTGAATAAACTTTATTTTGTTCGAAAGATCTCGGAGAGGCTCATTCCCATATTTCGCTTTTTGTGTGGACAATTTTTCTTTCAACGTTGAACCGTTTAGAAAAAAACTCAACATTAGCGCCTACGGTGAAATTTAAGTTGAATGTTGATCCTGAGCTTAAAGGCAGATTTCCTTCAAACTAACTTTGTAAGATAATGGTTTTGATAAATAATGTATGTAAAGTACTTTTCTGAATAATCTTCTGTGAGGACTCTGATTCCGACTCCGACTCCGCAAATATGACGGAAATGCAGGTTCAGAAAAAAATGACTGACTGCGCAGACGATTTTTTGTTTATTTATTTATTTGTTTTGTTTTATTTATTATCATTGTTTTTTTTATTTATATATTTTTTTGGCAGACGATTTTTTTTATAACAAAATTTTTTTATTCACGAGAGCATTTTATTTTTTATTTATATTTAACAAGCAATGGATTAAAAATGAAAGCCGAGACATTTTATTAACGAACGAGCTTTTTTTTTTTTTGCTTTGACAAAATGTGTTTTGACGTTCTTTGTACTTTTATTTTTTTATTTATTTATTTGAAAACGATTGAGTTACATTTTCTAAAAGGTGCGATAAAACTTTATTTATTTGTTTATTTACTTTTTACGTATCTATTTCATCTGATGAGATAGGTATATTTTGCATTTAGAAATCAGCTTTAAGTGCTAAAAAGGTATGTTTGACATAATTTTCAGTCTCAGATAATCAAGAGAATATTGATCAGATGCTAGAATGACGATGTCGATGTACGGGAAAGTAGGCTCGTTTAGTTCTTGACAGAACTTCTAGTTTACCATCGTGTTTGTAATATTGTTATCCACATTGTTAATATCATAAGGAAACTAGATGAGGATGTAAATAAAAAAACAAAAGTTCAATGTTAGACTATATAGAAGATTTCACAAAGGTTCTAAAAGGTGTTTTGATACAAGCTAAATATGAACTGCAGCACATAGACTATGCTTTTACTTTTCTATAAAAAGTATAAAACGGATAGAAGTATGGTGGGTTAAATATAAAACATTCCAATATGACACAGCATAAATAGTTTTGAGTTAAAAAAATGTATAAAAAAATATATGTAATTTAATGTTTATCTCAATAGATCATCGCTTTGAAACGAAAAGACAATTTAAAAAAACGGTGTTGTAGTGTTTTTACGAAAATAAATTACTTTTGCAAAGAGTCATTAGTGTTCAAGCAATAGATTGTCTGGGAATTCGGGAAAAAACTACGGTGACATTAATAAATGGTGCAATCTTTATTTAACATGATAAATTATTTGCGATTGAATAATGCATCGCTTAAGTTTTGGTTAAAGTTCATTAAAACCCTCGATTGTTGTTTCAATGCATCATTTCAGTTGAAGTTCTCGTTGATAGATTTTCAATAATTAGGTGTTTCTAAACAACGTCTAAAATAAATATATTTGTCAAACAAGCCAATTTATTATTAGCTTTTTTTTATGTTTTTCTGATAGATATTATATCTGCATATTTTGCTGTTAAATAAGTTCAACAATTTTGTTATTCTTTGTACTTCGTATTTGTTTAGGTTAAAAAAAATCAATAGTGACAAATGCGTGATTTTTTTTTAAATTTTCATTTGGACAACAGTTTTAAAACTAATGAAAAAATAGCATGTAAAAGCAAATAATACAGCGGCAACAAGTACAAATGCACAGAAAGCTGCAGACATGCGTTTTCTGCGTTACAAAGAACGCCTTTTCTATGCACAAATTCCTATTCTCAACTGATGATAAAATTTGAGTGAATGCTTTCTAATCCCAGGTAGCACAAATAACCTTTAAACGTTTTATAAACGTTATTAAGCGGTTGTTACAACGTTAGTAACCATTTTACGACCAAAACAAAGTGTGCTACTTGGGATGGTAATTTTTTTTCCTCAAACCTCCATAAGAAAACTAATGAGTTAAGTATGGTAAGATGACCTCTGCGTTGATCCAAAGAGGGTTGATCCCCTGTCTGTCCGTGAAAGCCGGGCCTAGCACTCGCGAGCCATCCCGCTTTAAAAAGGGGTGATGGGTTGTGAGTGGGAACTTTCCGAAGTTTTCAATTTAAAACTTGCATTTGCTATCCTTTTGCCAGTGGTCGGAAGTAGCGCGCTACAAGTAGCGAAACTACTGTAGTAGCTACATTCTTTAGCAGTTTGTAGTGTAGCGCACTACTTTTTTTAAAAAAGTAGAGTAGTGAGTAGCGCGATACAAAAAATAAGTAGTTTGTAGCGATTTCTGAAAACTAATTTTAAATCGAGTTAAAAAAAAAAAAAGTTTCACTCGAATCTGATCTGGATTTTTTTTACATGGAAAGCAATTTCAGTGCAGATTAGAGTTATTAAAATTTGACACTTTAAATAACTTTTTCATTCATAAGTGGCAGAAGAAGAAGTGTTTTTATATTTTTTGCGAACAAATAGTAGAAAAAGCAAGTTAGTTCCCTAATTTTTGAGGTTTGAGCCCCCTATTCTCCCCCCCCCCAGTTGCGTCCATGTTTGAAGGTTGAATTTTTTCAACCTTTCAACTTTTGAATTCTTTATTTCGGCGAATTTTCATAAAAACTGTAAAAAATGGCTTAGAAGAAATAATTGGCGCAAAAGAAAAAAAAAAAAGCCAATTCTTAGTAGTATTCCATGTTCAAAATGAACTAATTTGTTAATCCAAATCACTTTTCAAAAAATTTTGTTTAATCCTCCCCCCCCCCTCTCCGAACGGTGTATGCTTTTTGTTCATTTACTTTTAAAAAAGTGGCGAAGTAGCGACTACATTTCAAAAGTAGTTTGTAGTAGCTACATTTTTAAGAAAGTAATTGTAGTTGTAGTTAACTACGTTTTTAACAAAGTAGTTGTAGTTCGCTACAAATAAAATGCAGTTTTTTCAACCATTGCTTTTGACACATTCAACTAAACTATGTGTTTGAAATCAGCATCCTTCTACGTTGTTTGATACGGCTCGAAATGCTTCTTATTATTCTTCCGTTTATTGTTATCTTACCTATCACCCCTATTTTTGATAAGATCAGAGAAGACCTGACGCAAGAGCACATACGCGGAAGGTTTTACCTAAGAAAATCAGACAGTAATTTTAGTCATAATTACCTTGTACGTTACGCAGGCTACATAAAATAGCACAGGAATGCCAGAGTACAAATCGAAAATAAAGTCATCATCTTAATATTAACTTCCAGTACGAACCAGTTCCATACGAAACCTTTATTATACATCTCAAACATAATAAAAATCTAATATTTCCGAAACGATTCCGCCAAAACTCACACACATTGTCGAAACCTTCCGAAGAGTCCCATTTCAATAGTTTCCGAGACCCCGGGAGACTTTTGCGAAAGTTAGAGTGTTCTCAAAACTATTCGCAGAATAATTCCCTTGTGACTCCGCGAATGACACTCCGTGCTCATTTCTACTCGTGGGGGAACTGTGTCCTTGGCACTTATCTGCTTCCCAAGAAATGAGCAGAGGAAACAATTACATTTCGCATAATTTTCCCTTAAGTGCGGAGAATTCTATTCCCTTAGGAATTCCTCTGCTTTGTTTTCTTTATTACCGAGCATTCATTTACTGGACTTGCTATTAGAAAAGTTTTAATGTGGTGAAAGATATTGTCGGCACCATGCTAAAATAACGAATGTGAAAAAACGCGTTTTTCAAGTTCGATGGTTTCCCGTAGTACTAAAAAAGGACTACCTACTGGTAAAATGATGAATCTGTTAGGTGGTCTTGTGAGCCAATGTCATTTTTACGAATTCGCAGCTTTGCTCGATTAAGTTATGCTATATTTACGAATATGATGTTAACAGTTTACAGAGTTAAACAAATAAAAATTATTATATTTTTAAGGATTTATTGCCTTATCTTGTGTTCAATAAAAGTTTTTTTTGTAAAACAAAACGTGTTTTTATCTTTTCATCCATTATTATTAATTTGTATAGCAATTTTGTATCCAAGATGTAAAGTATCGAAAATGAATGCCACGAAACTCCATTTCAAACTATCGAATATTCTCTAAAATGTCATATTCGATACTTTACCTTCGATTCAGTGACTTTAGACCAAAAATGTCCATTTTGGTAAAGTAGCGAATATTTTTAAACAATTATTATTGATAATTTTACAAATAATTAAACTTAAAATAATACCTTCAAACGATAGTTTTACATTAAAGGTATCTTTAAAATTTAAAAAATTGAAAATAACCAAATGCGTCAGGGGGGAAAAATTATATTCAGTGTTTTGGCTCTCCTGAAAAGTTCCAATTTTCACATTCGTAATTTTACCATGGTGCCGACGATATGTACGCTAAATCGTCATTTTTTAATGTGTTTAGTCGGATTTTGATACCTTGTCGAACTTTACATTTGTAAATATTAGTTATTTTAGATGGGGTGGGGGGGGGGGAGATCCTCCGAATAAATCCGTGTAGATCAATGAGACCGTCTCCAGAATTTCTTTAGTGTAGTGGTACAAAACTTTGGTAGATCGTGACTTCATCTCGTCAAAAAAGTTGAACTGACGATAAAGCGTCATCAAAAAGCAGTTTTTTAATACCGGCAAACGTACCGCAAAAAAGATTGCACAAGAATGTTGTCAAAGTTCCTGATCTTCTGTTGCAGTAGGATTTCTTGAGAACCTGGTTGTTGTTTGCAACTTTTGAAATAAGATGTTTAATGTTTACTAAAATTACCATCAAAACAATTCATGCAAAAAACGTACAAAACCATTTAATTTTAAACGTATTATATCAAAATGTGCTCATTTCTAAAGAATTTTTTCACTACCAAAATAAAAAAATAGAAGGTATTAAAAGAGGGTTTTTTTAATGTCAACAATCATTTATATTAGAAATTAAATTACTCTCACTCTTTTTTTTCTCTTTTTGTGAAAATACATCATTTTAAACGTTCCGAATTCAGAATTGCATCAGTCCATCCAATCAGTCGACCGATTCATTACTTTTTCTTGGGTTATACAACACGTCGCAGTGCCTTATGCAACTCAAGATACTGACATCTTTGACCCAGAGAGCAGCCAACTGCGAAGTCAATGTAAGAGCCGGGAAACTTCTGGCATTCTAATGCGTTTCTTTTGTTCAATGTTACAAATCAAAATCACAAGATGTGTTAATGTCACAAATTGGGAGTCAAATATTCTGAAATTAATTTCGGAAAAACATGTATTTAATAAATTAAGCACCAAGTATTGATGCCGGCCACCTTGTCAAGTGGTCCGAGAAGTCCGACTTGGGTGGGGAGGTTCCAGGTTCGAATCCTGGATCGGGAACGGATGTACTTTTTCTCTTCTGCCCTTGTCCTATACTTCTGTAAGGGTGTTTTCGTGCTGCAAATGGTTGTCTACCCTACAAGCGTGACAAGCGGACTTTACCTAAATGGCAGTACAGTTGGAAAAAGAATGCAGCGCATTCCAAATTGCCAGCCTAGCTGGAGCAAGACAACGACAACAACATCAAGCATTGATATCAAGAATTATTGGTTTGTAAATTTCTTTCCAGTTGAATATTTTCCCGTGCTATTTAGAAAAAAGTTAAATATTTTTGAATTTTACGTGTGTGCTCTTGCCCGCTAAAATATTTTTAATGTGATGTGAGGCCATCTGGCAGAAAAAGGCTTAACTTCCAGAAATCAACAGCCATATACATGCGGGCGTGATTTCTGCTATTGTTTGATGCAATGCAATAACTTTCGTCGTGTAAAATTTTGAATTTACTGTCTTATATAAATTTCAACACGAATAGCAATAAAAAACACCATTATTACAAGTTTTTTACCAAGCAAGTTACCAAGTTCGTTAATCAGGCAATATCGAGTGGAAAAAAAAAGCCCTCATCTGCATCCAGCGCTCTATAAAAGGTGTTGCTACACAGACTGGCGGGGAGGGAGGGAGGGGGGAGGCAATTTATCGGTAACAAATGTGTTAAAAAATGTATGCGCACATATTGAACTTAAAATCAGCATTCAATAATTCACTGCCAAAGCAGGCACTTTCGTGAAAGAACTATAGTTTAATGAACCAAGGCTTTTAAGTGAATTAATATTGATTAATGCTGGAATTGTGTCTTCCTAAATGTCTTTCGAAAGTATTAACGCAACAGCTGCTTGGCTTTGAGGTGTTGTTAATGTAAGGGTAGGATTTAGGAGCTTGGAAAAGAAATGGGGACTTCAGAACTATGGGGGCTTTAAAGGGGATTTAAGGACCTGGGTTTTTATTTCTTTCTCAAACATAAATGTCCTCGTTCGTTAAAAGCTGTGATAGTTTTACCATGGCGAGATATCTTAGGATACTTTATATCGTATTACTCATAGCATTACTTATATGCATTACTCATAGCACAGCTGCTAAACTCCTATATTATTGCTAGTTTAATCGCTTTTTCGGATAGAGTTTTTAAGCAGCTCCCACATTAGAGCACAAGTGCGCAACATAAATTGAAATAAGCTGACATATGGACTCAAAAAACTTTTCTCGTAGTATTTCATTAGAAATCAATGTAAAATATTGCTTTTAAAATAATAGATTTGTAGAGATGTTAAATTTATAGATAAAGAATTAGTTGTAAGTAAAATGAAGACGTTTCTCTTTTATAAAATTTTCTCATTGATACGTTTTTTCAATAGATCTCGGCAGAGTCCAATACATATTAACTTATACTTATACACTGAAGTGACAAAAGTCATGGGATAGCAATATGCAAATTTTCAGATGGCAGTAGCATCGCATAGAACAGGTATAAATGCGCAGTGCTTTTACAGAGCTTTCATTTCTGTTCAAGTTATTCATGTGAAGAGGTTTTAACGTGATGATGACCGCACGACGTGAATTAACAGACTTTGAACGCGGAATGTTAGTTGGAGCTAGACGCATGGGTCATGCCATTTCGGAAATCGTTAGAGAATTCAACATTCCCAGATCCACTGTGTCAAGAGTGTGCCGAGAGTATGAAATTTCAGGCATAACATCCCACCATGGACAGCGCAGTGGTCGACCGCCTGCACTTAAAGATCGAGACCGGCGACGTCTGCAAAGAGTCGTAAATTCTAACAGACAAGCAACACTGCGTCAAATCACCGTAGAAATCAATGTGGGACGTACAATGGACGTGTCTGCTAGAACTGTGCGGAGAAATTTGGATTTCTTGGGCTATTCCAGCAGAAGACCGACTCGAGTGCCTTTACTGACAGAACGACATCGCTTGCAGCGACTCTCGTGGGCACGTGAGCATATCGGTTGGTCCCTAGATGAATGGAAAACCGTGGCCTGGTCCGATGAGTCACGATTTCAGCTGGTAAGAGCCGATGGTAGGGTTCGAGTGTGGCGCAGACCCCACGAAGCCATGGACCCAAACTGTCAGCAAGGCACTGTTCAAGCTGGTGGTGGCTCCGTAATGGTGTGGGCTGTTTTTTCATGGCATGGACTTGGTCCTCTAGTGCTACTGGACCGAACATTGACTGGAAATGCTTATGTGCAGCTACTTGGAGATCACTTGCAGCCATTCATGGACTTCATGTACCCAAACAACGATGGGATTTTTATGGATGACAATGCGCCATGTCACCGGGCCACAACTGTTTGCAATTGGTTTGAAGAAAATTCTGGACAATTCCAACGAATGATTTGGCCACCTAGATCGCCCGACATGAATCCCATTGAGCATTTATGGGACACCATCGAGAGGTCTGTTCGTGCCCAAAATCCTGCCCCATCAACGCTTTCACAATTATGGACGTCTATCGAGACAGCATGGCTCAATATTCCTGCAGAAGACTTCCAACGACTTGTTGAGTCCATGCCACGTCGAGTTGTTGCACTTCGCCGGGCAAAAGGAGGGCCGACACGATATTAAGAGGTATCCCATGACTTTTGTCACTTCAGTGTAATACGTTATTTCACTGGTACGTTTTTTTCATGCAGTCCCTTTAAAAATGTTTAAACGGTGCTACGTTTATAATGCACACGTTATTAACCATTAACATCTTGAAGTACCAAAAAAATCAGGTATAGCTCTGTTAACTTTACTGTATTTTAACAGAATGACGTAGAATAACGTCTGTCAGCGGTTATTTATTTCATGCGCTATTGCAACCTGAAGCATCTGCAAGACATCATTCAGTTTGTGCTGCGTGTGACTGACATATGAGAAGCATTGTTCATTTCATGTGGCATTACAGACTCTTTGCATTTCGGAGACGTCATTCATTTCAGGTGTCATTACAGGCTTTTTAGCATCTCAGAGAAGTCGTTATCACTCCAAGCGCCATTTAAATTTTTTTTGGCATCCCAGAAACGTCATTTATTTTATGTGCCGTTACAGCCACGTAATTATTTCCAAAAGCGTCTTTCATTTCATGTACCATGCAAGACTCTTTGACATCTCTGCTCTGTATTTCGTTCCATGTTATACCACAGATTATTTGGCACCTCATTAACGCCATTCATGTGTCATTTCATTTTTGTCATCTCAGAGAAGTCTTTCATTTCATATGCCTTTACAGACCCTTTGGTATTTCAGAGAATTTTTTTCATTTTATGAGCGATTACAGCCTTTCTGGAATCGCAGACACGTCGTTCATTCAATGCACCATATGAGACTCTTTGGCATCTCTTAGGCGTCATTCGTTTAACGTGACACCACAAATTCTTTGATACCTCATAAGCATCCTCCATTTCATGTCATTTCCTTTTTAGAATTTCATAGAAGTCTTTCATTTCATATGCCTTTTACAGCCCTATGGAATCTAAGAGAATCCTTTTATTTCATGAGCGATCACAGCCTCTTTGGAACCTCAGACACGCCATTTATTTCAAATGCCATCGTCGACTTTTTGTCAACTCAAAGACGGCATTCGTTCCATGTGCCACAACAGAATCGTTGGCACATCAGACATGTCGTGCGTTTCTTTTGCCATTTCCCGTTCGTTATCGCAGGAAGGTCATTTATTTTATGTGCCGTTCAACTCAGAAAGATCCTTCTTTTACCGTGCCGCTAGGGCCCTGCTCCACATCAGCAGAAAACGCGACCAAAACCGAAGGCAGAAACCGAAAATCCGGGTACTTTCCATAGGAACACCATACAATCCATTTTACGTTTCTGCTTTATTTTTCTGCTATACGTTAATGTGGAGCAGGGCCCTTCCAGTCCCTTTAGAATCTCAGAAATGTCATTCAACTGTTTTGCCATTACAGCCATTTTGGCATCTCAGAGACGTCTTTCATTTCATGTACTAGTACAGCCTCTTTTGCACCTTAGAGACTCATTTGCTTCATGAGAACAGCGTCTTTGGTATTTCAGAAACGTTATTCATTTCATATGTCAATACAGGGTCCTTCGCATCTCATATAGCCACACTGTAAAAAATGAATGTCGTTTTTATAGTATAATACAGCGAATTTTACAGAAATAACTGTGAATTTGCTAATTTTTCAGCACTAAACTGTAAATTTGTCAATTTTACAGTACTAAACAGTTAAATTGCTAATTTTACAGTACTAAACTGTAAAATTGCTAATTTTGGAGTTTCTTACCGTGTATTTTACAGTTTCAAACTGGAACCTATGTTGCCAGTAACATACTGTTGTTTTTACGGTATAATACAGCTACATTTCACGGTAATAAACTGTAAAATTACTAACATTACAGTAAGAAACTGTAAACTTGCTAGTTTTAAAGTTAATTACTGTGCATTTTACAGTTTTAAACTGGAACCTCGGCTGTCAGTATTATACTGTGAAATCAACAGCTCGTTTTTTTTCAGTGCAGAATACATTCCTTGCTCCATGTAAGACTCTTGGGCATCTCAGAGATATCATTCGTTCCATGTACCACTATAGAATCTTTGGCCCCTCAGAAATGTCCTTCATTTAATGTGCCGTAGAAAATAACACGTTAAAAAAGAATTAGAAGAAAAATACTTTATTTTTAGTAATAAGAAATTTGCTCTGTAAAAGTGAAAAAAGGAAATAATAATACAATTTTATAATAATAAAATTACCAATTTTATCGATTCTTAATGAACTTTTGGCAAAACAACTTTTATACAGAAATAATTTTAAACGAAAAAATCACTTTTTAAATATTATTCATAAAAGCTTTTTTTTTGTGTTTGAAATGTTACCAAATTAAATAGAAAATCTTTCTTTTTTTTTTTTGAACTAATATAAAAAAAAAAATTTTTAATAAGTAATACGTGAGTACTTTTTAGAAGCGATATTTACATTATTCACTCAAATATTTACTTACAGAAATAATTTTAAACTTAAGTTTAAAAGCCTCTTTTTAAGTGTGTTTGCTCATATTCTTAAAATATTGCAGCTACCTAATATGATCAATAATTTAAGTCCCATATATCTCTTTGAAATCCACTCAGCTGCATTAAAATTTCATTTCGTGTAGCATTAAAATTTCAAGGGAAGATTTTGTACCGCTCGGAGTATAGAAGCGCTCCTAATACTTGTCGTTTTGTTGATATTGCCCCGAGGCGTTCTACCGAAAAGTTCGATCTCTCGCAAAGTTTGCGTAAATTGACTTTCAAAGGGATGTTTAGGATGAGGACGGAAACTTTGAAAGAGCGGGGGAGGGAGAGGCTAAATACTAATTGTGTTTTGAGTATGCTTGTTTAGTTTGGGGCCAGAAGTTTTGACAGGTTGTTGATTGTAAAATGTATAGATTACCTCTTTTTTTTTAATATTTTGTTTCATTAACTATTGACATGTTATCGGCATGTAGTCGTAAAATGCGAAGATAATTACTACGGTACCAAATAAACTGTCCATGCACTGCAAAAAAATTTTGTTTTTACAGCTAATTTTATAGTAATTTTACAGTAAGTAACTGTAAAATTGCTAATTTTACAGTAGTAAACTGTAAAATTGATAGTTTACAGTAAAAACTGTAAAATTGCTAGTTTCACAATTTATTACAATGCATTTTATGGTATTAACTAGAACCTGTGCTGCCGGTATTATGCTGTTGTTCTTAGAGTGCAATACAGCTAATTTTACGGTAAAACTGTAAAATTACTAGTTTAACAGTATTAAACTGTAAAATAGTTAGCTTTACAGTTTGTTACTCAGCACTTTGCAGTTTTAAACTGGAATCTCTGCTGCCAGTATTATACTGTAAAAACAACAGTTTAGTTTTCGCAGTGTATTAGTTCTAAGTGCATAACTAATTTCATTTTAAGAGAACAGTTTTAGAGAACTAAATATTGTACTAATTTGTACTATTCTTTTACAAAATATTCCATTTACTAAATTGTACCTTCATGTCATTAAAGTATCTCTTCTTTCACGAAATTGTTGTAAAATTTGTTAAAATAAACCGTGACAAAACTTTATCGACTGTACCCAACCAAAAGAGGCCTACGCATGATTTTTCCCGACTTGGATAACAGTTAAATCCATTAATAAATATTTTTAATACTTTCAAGCGAAAAATTATTCTTTGCGGCTTAATTCCTGACTTTCATCATTTCTTTATGAACGCTGGGAAAGAGAGTTGAGTAACAAAATTCTTTTGGATTAGAAATAGCAATAAGTTTTTCATTCACTTGTTGGCTGCCTCATAATCATTACTATCGAAACCACTAACCCTCACAAGGTCTGAAATATTTCTTAACATATTTATGCCCAGTAACCTTAAAACGGGACGCTTGTTAGTTACTGCATACAAAAGCCTGTAATGGGTATATCATTTTACTAAAGCTGTTTTTCACAAGTTAAATAGTCCTTCTTCTTGAGAAAACCAGTTAGAGCCACTATTTGGATATCAGAGTTTATTTATTGACAACTATTTTCAGACAAATCAGTCAAGCAACGATCCAGCATGGGTAGTCACAGAAAGCAAGTTTTTTTTTTTGCGAACTTATTTTTCATAAAATTAAACTATTTTGAAATGACTTGCTCAAAATTGATCTCAGATGCCTTCTGTAATGTTACTTTGCAAAAGTAAAGTCAAGTAAGGTCGTATTTTGCTCACATATCTGCAAAATATCCCATAAACAGGACGTTAAATAACTTCATAAATATGACAACGGCGAACTATTTTAAGCCTAAAGTGTATGCAAACCATTCCATGTAAGAGTTTTAAGCAGATAAAAATTAAAAAAAAAATGTTAAAAAAAACTTGGCATAAATGGGTAAATCACTTTCTATGTTTGGTTCTATCACTTTTATATGTTAGGATCCTTCTTAAAAGACTGAAAACACGAAGAATAATTGCTTTCTAACTTTTGAAATACTGTCGTCCCCGCTTAATTTTGTAACGGATAAACGAATACCCCGCTTATTCGAATATAATATCTCGGAACCGAATATTTCCCCTGCCATAGACGCAATGTAAAGATCCCCGCTTAATCAAATACCCCGCTCAATCGAATAATATTTCTTGGAACCGACAGTGTTCATTTAAGCAGGCCGCCAGTATCTTTTTTTTTTATTATTTAAATGTTACTGCCGTATATCAAAACTAGACGTTTGCAAAAAAGAAAAAAAAAAAAAAGAGAGATTCGAGTAAGCAATAGTGAACTGCTATATTGAATCTAAATTTACAGATGCAGTAATTCCTTCTCTTACTATTTGTTTTCTCCCATCAAGAAACAAGTTCTTCTAAGGTCAGGGATCTTCTTACCAAAGTCCGACTGCAATTAAATATAGTGGAACAGACTTACTCTAAAGCGTTAGAGAGAGTTAGGCTGTTGCTCTGCTTCTTTATTTCACTGATACAACGTAGTATGCATAACGTGTTGAAGGTTCAAAAAATATTTTTCCAAAGTTTTATTGAATGTGTTTTTCCTTTTCAGACTTTAATGTGCAACAGGCCAATATGTTTTTTTCCATAAACTTAGCTTATACTAGGCTTCTCTAATACCTTTTACTTTTTTATTTTGGTTTATTTTTTCCCTAGTTAGTATATGTTACGGCCTGCGTTTAATTAGTATGTTTCAAATCTAAATTAATGGCTGTTGGATTACGAAATACTTGCCGAATATATTTATTCCTTTCATGCGTTAATTACAAAAATTTTATTTTGCATAAAAATCCTTCATTAACATTTTCCGCATTTCGTTAATGCTCCTATTATATCGCACAGCGTGCGAAATATTTCTTAATTACTTTTGGTAATTACGCTTATTATCCTGGCAATAGTTTCCATAAACCCTCGCAGTTAAGGAAATATTTCAAATTCTTCATTTTTGAAGTTTTAACCAGATGTTGGTGTTTAGAGGTACGGAGATAGTTTCCAATTTGAAGATGTTTTGAAAGCAGTGTTCCATGCGAATAGGTAATTGTGTATAAATTATGTACTAATTATGAAATTCTCGAAATTTTACGCAATCTCGATCTTTCAGAACTTTAAAATTTTCTTTTTCATCTTAGTTCAGGCTCTGAATATATGAGCAATTCTAAGCTATTATAGCAGAAGTTGCTATCAAATTCAAAATCACAGTTGTGTTAGCGGATCTTTTAAAATAATCTTGTGACGATAAAACCTTACCGACTTTCCGCTTCATCTGGGCGCTTGCAATCGCGTTGCTGTTGTGAAAAGAATATTCGAAAAGAGAAATCATTTTGCATAATATATTATATTATAATTAATTATTTACAATTCGACTATATGTACATCTCAAACTGCAACAAAATCAATTCAGAATGTTCCATCAAAAATCAACTGTGTCTGTTCGTTCCATCAATTTTTATTATTATTATTATTATAATTTTTTTTTTAATCTCATTCTTCACTTCACTTCACTTCAGTTCATTTCATTCAAACCAAGAAAATGCTATAATTAATCGGCGGACGTTCGAAAGCTCAGTCTCACAAGAACAATAATTTAAAGTAACTTTGAACGAAGTGTGTTAACTGTACAACACTTTGAATTTATTACTATACAGTGGATGTTGGTTAGTTGAATCAGTGGGAAATTGAATTAACTGCTTTGTTGAATCAAATCATCAAAAACAGAACAAGATCATCATCAAAAACAGAACATTTATGAAATCAGCCCCCGTCATTGAATCAAAACTGTTCAAAACAAACGTGATTCATATAGGCGGCCACTGTTAATTTAAAATAAGCCTATCATTTAGAAATTTTGCGTTGTCTCCATGGAAACCGTACGGAAGAAAACAGCTCCACTCTTTTTTATACACTGCTGTTGAGGCATTTCATTCATTTATGTTTATTGAATGAGGCTTACGCTTTTATTTATACTCTCATATCTCAGTTATTTCTAAATGTTTTCGAACAAATCTAGGAATACATAAATAAAGCACACATTTCTTAGAAAGAGTTGTTAGTCAATTGATTTTTCAATTGACTAATAGTTTACTCAAGAAGCAATTTCAATCGCTTGCATTCAACCATTTCAGCAAAACCTAAGTGGGGAAATAATGTTTCTTAAAGGTGCTTTTTTAATTGTTGCTTTCTTATTCTCCATGAAACTATGAAACTTAGGCATCATTTCATTTTTTTTATAAATCTGTGAAAAATAGCAATTCACTTTGTGCCTGTTTTTCGAAAAACTACAGATAAAAAAAAATAATCGAATTTTTCGATTACTGCTATCAAGCGCAAATAATTCGCGCGGACCCACCTTAGAGCAAATATCGGCAAATGGAGGAAGCAAGCTTAACCATTTGCTTAGAAAAAGCAGAAACAGAGATCCCAAAGTCACATGGTTCAACACCGGCGAATGAGAGACACGTTTTGCGTGAAACAAGTGAAATATACCTGATTTCTTCCAACACTTTACTTCAAAATCTGTCACGTGACTTGAAATCTGTGTTTCAAGAATTGAAGACTGCACTCCCTCCACCTTAATGCCTTCTCAATGGGACCAACTGTACTCGGTTACTTTCAAATAGGCTTATCAAGTTTAGAAATTTTGCGTCGTCTCCATGGAAACCGTACGAAAGAAAACAACTCCGATCTTTCTTTTCTGCACTGCTATTGAGGCAGTGCAGTTGAGAGCACAGTTGATTACCTCAACAGCAGTGCAGGCAGTGCACTGCTGTTGAGGCATTCGATCAACATGAAATACATTTCATTTATTTTATGTTTATCAAGTGAGGCTGACGTTTTTATTTATATCCTCATGTTCCAGTTACTTCTCAACGTTTTCTAACAAATCTAGGCAGACAGAAATGAAGCAAAAATTTCTGAGAGCAAGTTGCGCTTTTTAACGTTGATTTTTCAATCGAATAATAGTTTACGCACAAAGCAATGTTAATCGTTTGCATTTAACCATTGCTGTAAAAGCTAAGTAGGGATAAAGTCCATAGCGCCGTAACTATGACAACCATCAGGGGAAAAGTGCGGAGAGTGGGAAATTAATTTTACTTGTAGAAGCCTCCTCTTGTTACACAGGGTTTTAGTCTTATACATACCAGTAGTTGAATTAATTTTTCATTTGTTTAGTTATTCTTTCGTTTTTCATTATTAATTTATTAGTTTATTGCATATTCATTTGATGAAAATTATGTGTAATCATCAATCAAAAATGTTTCATTGCAAAAATATTCATTTTTCACTTTGCCTTTTTTTTGAGGTAAAATTTTTTCACCTTTTTTGGAAGGTGCAAAATAGCTGCCAAAAATGCAAAATAATATTTCATTCATGGGACCAACTAGTGTTTGGATAATTATATTTGGAAAATTGAGTTACGAAACTTTTATACTAAACGATCTACGGTCGAGCTCGCTTAATGGAGTCGTCATTTTGCCTCGAAAAAATATTCCAATACGCGTTATATTCCATTCATTGGAATCAAAATAATGTATTACAAAGGTTTCGTATATTGGAAATGTATTGTTCTAAACGGGTATTCTTTTAACCGACATTCTAATAAGCGGGCTCCACTCTGATTGACTAATGTGATACTATTGAGATCAAACAAGCCATTAAAAAATATAGAGACACACCACCATTACAACGAACAACACACGTGCATGCACCGAAAATTCAATTTCCCTCAAAGAACGAAACAGACCGAATAATTGTCAAACAAATCATATCAAAACTTTCAAAACAGGCTTCCCAGAAAACTCCTTTTATTGAGAAACGCATGAATCCATTTGAGTGATAGATGTTTTAAATTTGTCTTCTCGCGTCATGAACTTTTGCTGGCAGTAAATATTTATCTTTCTCGGAAAACTTAAAATGCCCTTATTTCCAATACGTTTCATCCCGCTCGTCATTAACATTTTAAATGTGCCAAATTCAGCGAAAATTCAGCCAAAGATGCTCAGTTTGGCGTGTTTGTTTGTTCGCATCTCCCGGACGTCCATTCAGGGCTCCGATTTGTATACGAAATTCTCGTCTCTGTGCTTCAATGGAGTTTGAATCGCTTTCAATTTATTACGGTTGGACTGTTAGGGTATAGAAATACGATTTTGTCAGGTATAGTGTGCTAACATTTCGTTTTCAAATAGCAGTAAGTTGAATTAGTCGAAGAATGATTTTTGATTGAGTCGTTTAGAATTAAAGTCAGTTAAATAAATTTTTCAGAATCTATAGTTCCGCCTTCGGAACTATTTATCTAAAGGGTTTTGCCAGGGATGCCCACAGGGGGGGGGGAGGGAGGGATTATCGCTCAAGTTGCGCCGTCAAAATTTGTGTGTGTGGGGGGGGGGGGGATTTTTTGAAACTAATTTATTTATTTATTTAAATTATTTATTATTTTTTTAATTTAAATTATTTACGGTTTTTTTTAATAAAAATTATTTATTATTATTATTTTTTAATTTAAATTATTTCTTTTTTATTATTTATTTACTTATTTTTGTGCTTGTGTGTGTGTGCTTGGAATGTCTGGAAGGGAAAAAGGGATTCTATTCTGCGCATAGGTCAAACTTTTAAAAAATTAATAGCATATAAAAAATAATGGTTTTAATTTTAAAAAAATAAATAAGTAATGTTTAAAAAAATAAATAAAATAAGAAAGAGGTGTAAAAACAAACAAACAAACAAAAAGCACAAGAGGGTTGTGATTTTTTGGGGGGAGGGGGGGATTCACGCCATTGAGCTTGGGGGGGGGGCACCCCTGGATTTTGCCTCAACTGGGTTTTACCTTACTTTACGTTTACATTAATTTTCATACGGCATCATTTCGTTTCTTTTGAATCGGTCGAAAATAAAAATTCATTTTGTGCCTGTTGTTTGAAAAACTAGTTTTCAAAAACGAGTTTTGAATTACAGCTGTCAAGCACGAAAGCTTTCGCAGGTCATCTAGTAACGACTTGGTACATTTCGATTTGCGCAGAAACGTCAGAAATGAGAGATTTGCGCAAGTCGATTTCTTTCTGTAATTAGATAAGTGTAACAAAAATAAAACGCAATCCTCATTTTCTTATTATGTAAAATCGCTTTATCGTATAAGCATATTATTTCAAGGATAAAAAATAGCTTTTACACTCCTCCTTGTAAAATTCTTAAACTATCGAATTCTTAATCCCTTTTATTTCAATTTTCTGGACATTGGTTGACGGCACGTGCCTGATATAAACGGATGTATGTTTGTATATATGCATGTTTGTTCCTTATACAAACCCAGTTTTCGTCGAATTTTCATCAAACTTGGCAGAGGTTCCTTGATGCAGTAGAGTTCACATAGGTGGGGTTTTGAAATTAAAAAAAAATACAAAAAGCTCAAAATTCAAATTTTTTGTCTCAAAATGGCAATTTTCTTTTAATTTTGAATGTATAGAGTAATAGAGATAAGCCTTTAAGCATACACATTGATAAAATTTAATAAATTTGAAGGGCCAGGGGGGAAAAAGATGAAAGTGACCAAAAAGCGATTTCGAGAAAAACGAAGAATAAAGTTTGATTTCTCGTAACTCCTTATGTAGTTTTTCGAGTTTTCATGCACATTTCGATCGATTCTCATCTTTGTTCCCCTTGTTGTTCTACCAGATGATATGACTCCTTCATAGCCCCTAGATAGCTCTAATATCTCAAAATTGTCGAAAAAGTGACTTTCATCGTATTTCCCCCTGGCCCTTCATTTAAATATGAACATTTTCCAACAAAGATTACGATTAACAAATAATTATCGATTTAAGGCTTACCTATTTCATTTTAGCATGAAATTAAGTTCCAAACAATTATAGTTCATGTTCTAATTACCTTGGAACATTGGCACAAAAATTGTATGATGCAGAAAAATAGAGGTTCTAACAGATATTTAATTCTAAATTTTGCGCGCATTTTAAATAAGCACCTGGGCAACGCCGGGTAATAAGTTAGTATGTCTGTAAATATATGATCAATAAACATGTAGCTTTCAGTTTCAATAAATCCATACATTTAAAGATTACTTACATAATACTTAAGATAAGTCCAGCAAGATTCATATCTCTTAGGTCATCAAATACGCATCTTGGTGCGTTTGATTAAGATTTCCAGCAGCTCAACTCTTCCTTCCCAATTTCCCAGCGGTCCGCATTTTAATATCAGAGGGGAATTGACGAGTATCAGCCTTTCATTGACGTAGTTAATTCTTTTCAATATCCTCTTTGAAGTCGGACGAATCGTAAGTTCGGGGAAAGTTCCTTTGCCACTAATCACTCAATGGAAAAGAGAATGTGGATAGAGAGGAAATTTCATTATGTTGTTATTATTGTTCTTTTGTTTCTTGGATTGATGTAATAGTGAATAAATCATTGTTTTTGAGTTTTTATTAGAATTGATATCTATTCATTTATTTACGTGAGTATTATTAACCGACTTCAACAAAGGAGGAGGTTATACAATTCGTCGGAGATTTTTTTTTTGTATGTTGTAAGATTACTCGAAGATGCCTGGACTGATTTCAAAAATTCTTTTTTTGTTAGAAAGGTCTTTCTTTCCAATTGGTCCCATCCTCTCGTGGTCCTGGTTCGATAACGGGAACCTGCAGAAATCTTTCGAAAAAGAAATTGGGATCACAGTAATCGTAATAATGACCATTTTGAACGCCAGGCTTCTCTGAATTGCATAATGAAATTCATTTCTATGGTCTTTTTGAAAATTTTAAACCATCTTTCTATGTCCTGCGTTTTTCTCCTGAACTCCAACGAACTGAAAGTCGTACCAGGTACTAATTGATTCGTAATATTTCAGGTTTTATTAGTCTTAATTTACATAAGGTTTGATAAAGGAATTCTGAAGAAAATGAGGAAAATCTCCAAATTTTTGCTCAAATTTAAAGCGATTTGACCTGAATGATTAAATATGAAATCCATTGTTACAAAACGTGATTGATATGAAACAGTTATTACAATGATAATGAAAATTTTGAATGAAGGCTTAACTGAAGCAAACATGAAACTCATTGAGCGGGCCACGTACGTAATATGTTGTAAAATTTTATGATCCGCGAGAATCTAGTGTTGTTTTGAAATATAAATTAGTTGAAAAGCTGTTAATATTTAGCCTTTGATTAAACTAGTACACAAATAAATACCAGAGAATAACGAGGATTATTTTTTAGTGTCAATCGTTTAAAATTTTAGACGCGTTGATACTTTCTTTTTTTCCTTACATAGTTTATTTTATGAAGCATTTACTTAAGCAAATTAGGTGAAGTTTTGTAATGGGAACATTACCTTATTTCATATGTACATTTACACTAAAAAGAATAAAATAAAAATATTTTTGAAAAAAAAAAATTGAACCTACTTCGGAACTTCACTCGGCAAGTGCTCTAAAAAGTAAAAAATAATTTTATTCTTTGAACACCATCGACACTACATTTAAACATAAGTTTTGAAGTCGGTGCAAAAACTATAGGTGAAATGATGTTTAACTACATTTTGCCAACATTTTTCAGAGAAACCATTGAAAATTAAGAGCTGAATATTTGTACCATTACATAAATATGTGGTTGTCAATGTAGTGTATGCGAATGCGATTAAAGAACCTGGATTCTATGAAATTTATATATGGGTGATTCTACAAATATGGGAATATTTCTAACATGTAGATTTCAAAAAATTAGTTTAAAATTAAAAATCTGAAACAAAAATCAGCAAAGCACTTGATAAGTTACATAATTAAAATAGAATATCAGCAGAGCAAAAACTATAGGTGAAATGATGTTTAACTACATTTTGCCAACATTTTTCAGAGAAACCATTGAAAATTAAGAGCTGAATATTTGTACCATTACATAAATATGTGGTTGTCAATGTAGTGTATGCGAATGCGATTAAAGAACCTGGATTCTATGCAATTTATATATGGGTGATTCTACAAATATGGGAATATTTCTAACATGTAGATTTCAAAAAATTAGTTTAAAATTAAAAATCTGAAACAAAAATCAGCAAAGCACTTGATAAGTTACATAATTAAAATAGAATATCAGCAGAGCATTTTTATTTTTTTAAGGCATATGTGAATGGTAAAAAGGACATGTGGATGACACAATGGGTATGTGAATATAACATAGTAAGTATGTGAATAATACAAATACAATAGGTATATTAATGAAATTTTTTAACCAGTAAACTGTTAGACATAATTTTTAAACATTGTACTGTCATAGTTTGGCTTTTGATTCATCCATGTGTCTTATATTGGGGCATGTGAATGACAAAACACAAGTAATTGTGTTCTCAAAAAGTTATATCTGAATATTTTTCGGCTTCACTTCGAATTGGAACCCACAAATGTAAGCCTTAGGATTATTCATTATCAAAATTTATTTATAAGTACATTTTACATGCATTCTGTGGGGAATATTAATGACAACGATAAAAAACACTTGCCTTGAAAGTTGAGTTTAGCTCGCTTTTTATCAAAAAGTAATTGCAGAATAGCAAAATTAATCCTCATCCAGGAATAACAAAGTTCCATGCTTTATTTTCAGATGTGTTGCCAGATTTTGAAATAAAACATTTCAGAGAAAAATATCTATACTTTTTAGACATGTTCGCTTATCTTAAACGATGTTGCTCCACATCAGCAGAAAACTCGACCGAAACCGAAGGCAGAAACCGAAAATCCGGGTACTTTCCATAGGAATACCATTTAATCCATTTACGTTTCTGCTTTATTTTTCTGCTTTACGTCAATGCAGGGTCGGACTGGGAATGAAATTCGGCGCGGGCATCCCGAGAAAACCGGCGCCTCTCCAATTATATTAATTAAAAATTACATTCATTATTAATTAATAAATTAATTAATTTCAAGAAGCATTAATTATTAAAATTATGTCATAATTTATCCACTAAACTGAATAATTAATTGCATGAACAAATTAACTAATTATCAAAAATAAATAATCTAAAAATGAATTTCAATATTAAGTTAATATTTTTCAAAATCAATAAATAGCATTATTAAAAAAAATTATGTTTAAAATAATTAATTTTTGCTTTCCTTGAATAATAAAATCGATCAAGGAATTGTAAAACATTTTTTTTCTAAATTTTATTAAGCGACATAATATAAATTGCTAACTTACTTGTATCATGTATAAAACTGACCAATTGTTTTACTGTTAGCGTTTAAAGATGGATAAATCAGCTCGTACACTACAGTTTTCTCGCAATTTCTCTAGGTGACATGTTATCAAGTCAACATATCTTTTCCGAAAATGAATTTCGAAAGCAAAACTTAATTTTTATTACGCTTATTAAAAATAATTGAATATATGAAAGTTTATTAAGCTCATTATATTCAGCACCTATTTCAACTGTTTACTTTTTGTAGTTTTTCACTGTCTTTTTTTTTTTTTTTTAATTATTGATCGCTAATCTTTTACAAAGGAGAGCCTATGCATTCCCTTATCCCTCCTTCTAAGTTAATAGTAAATTATAATTCGAGTAATTCTAGTAAGTGAAACTGCTTCCAATTTTGGAACTCACACGCTGAGTCATCTTCAATGGCGGATTTACCATGACACAAATGTCGCAAGTGCTTGGAGCCCCTATGATCGTAGTAGCTCCAAAGGGATTAAAATATCCATTAGAAAAATGTTTTACATTGTCCTGTGATAGACAAAAAGAGCCCCTCAAAAATGCATTGCGATGGGCCGGCAAGCCTGTAAAACCTCTACTAGTCATCTTGTAGCTCACTGGAAATCGTGGCACATCTTAAACATTGTTCGACAAAAAAAAAAAAAAAAAAAAAACCAAGCTTTGACCTAAGAATGATCAATATTGTTATCGACGAGCAATATGTCTACCATTGAAAAAAATATAATTCCACAGTTTGAGCAATTTATGGAAAAGCTAATGGGGATTTAACTTAAATTGGAGAATCTAATTTTGACACTATGACATAGAACGAGAAAGGAAACTCCAATAATTTATTTCTCTTGATCAAACATATTCCAGTTATCTCATAATATCCGTGTTAATATCTTTGATAAATAGTTCCTATTTATTACGCTATTCACATCAGCACACAGGCACACATTAAACTCAGCGAGACTTTAAAAGTACTAAAAGTATTGCATAGAAATTTTGGATCTCGAAACGTGAAATAACTGAAATTACCAAGAAGAAAAAAAAAAGATGAATCTCTTTATTCTAATAACCTCTATAGGCAAATCGTATTGGGTAAATAAGGAGAAAAACGTGTTACTAACTCTTATAGTGGTTAATTATTATTTTAATGTAAAAATGTAATAAATAATAATGTAGTGAAAACGATCAGTGATACATTAGTTACAGAAAGAAATATAGTTAAAAAGCAGCTTAATGTGTGAACAAGTACTACAGTTATTTACAATGTTAATGATTTTTAGAAATTGGAGGCGGATAAAAGGGTCAGCACATTTAACAATAAGGAGAGATTTCAAAAGTATAGGGTCATTCCATGTCAAGTGTACGAGGCGTCCCCACTTGACCCCCTCCGATTTTGATGAAAATTTTTTTGGATGTACATATAAGACTTTCATGAAACCATACCAAAGTATAGCTCTATAGGCTTTATGGTTTAGCAAATAAAAATTATTGAAAAAAGGCCTCTTTTTCGTGTCTTGAAAAAAAAGAACAAATCGTCTAGTTTGTGCTTTTATTGCTCGCGACCTAAGACGATTATTAGGCTCAAATTTGGTGATTCTGATCACTGTTTAGGGTAGAATAGCCTACTTGTGTAACAAAAGCTTCATGCACTATAGATTATTTGCAATTTGCTGCCTAAGTTGGTAAAAAATCGTATTTTGGTAAATTTTGATCATACGTTATCAGCTTGTATCTGCTGAGAGAATGATTTTCTGAAGCAAATTTTTTCCTCGTTTGTAGCCTGATAGTTCGTCCGAAAGGTGTGCAAGTGGCATCTCGATAGCTCAAATAATTGCTGAATTATGCGAGTTGAAAGTCCAGTCAAATTTCTTTTTTCTGAATTTTGTCTCAATTTCAAAGGGCAATATCTCAAAAGGGTCATCTTGGATTTCAATTTTCTTTACATCATTGGAAAGAACACACTTTTCTTAACTAAAAAACGTTATTTTTATTTTTGAGACAAACCAGTTTCAAGGGATATTGCAGGTCAAAAATGTGTACGTCATTCAACGTGAAATCAAAAAAAAAAAAAAAAGACATAGACCTCAAAAGTTGATGTCAATTTGTTCTGTTAAAATTTACAGGAGCTATTGTACTTATGTTCTGATAAAAAAAAACCTTTTTTAGATGCTTTTGAACTTTAGTTTTTGTGTGCGCATCCGTAAAAACTCAAGAAATTTCAAAAAATAAAGTTTCATTTTTAACAAAAATAATTATCTTCTTATCGCTGCTATAAGAGCTTGAGTCTTTTCCTATGTGTTATTTTTAAGCTCTTGAAACAGAATTTCGGATGATATGTCACTTGGCAAGGTTGAAGGTCATTAATGTTTCAAGGTCATAAAAAGCATTTTCCCATTTTTCATCAATTTTTTTTATGGGCAAATTGCAATCATAGGCTGAATATCTAAACACATCCTCGGCAGTATAATGAATGGATTTTCAATTAATACTTATCATATTTTCAATTACTATTGTTATCATTTATTTACACGGTGGAAATAATTGCAATATTCAACCCTATCGAAAACTTTCGTTATCGCATTTTAGAAAAATGGCTCTGCAGTCCTATTATACATATTATCACGTACACACTATATTAACTGTTTTATTTATTATTTATCTCATTTATTAATTATTTTTATGTTTATTTATTTATTTATTTTTTGAATAAGGAAACAATGCTTTTAATGAATTTAAAATATTAATTACACCTTGCCAAGTGACATATTATCCGAAATTCTGTTTCAAGAACTTAAAAATAACACATAGGAAAAGACTCAAGCTCTTATAGCAGCGATAAGAAGATAATTATTTTTGTTAAAAACGAAACTTTATTTTTTGCCATTTCTTGAGTTTTCACGGGTGCGCACACAAAAACTAAAGTTCAAAAACATCTAAAAAAGGTTTTCTTTATCAGAACATAAGTACAATAGCTCCTCTAAATTTTAATAGAACAAATTGACATCAACTTTTGAGGTCTATGTCTTTTTTTCTTTGATTTCATGTTGAAGGACGTACACATTTTTGACCTGCAATAACCCTTGAAACTGGTTTGTCTCAAAAATAAAAATAACGTTTTTTAGTTAAGAAAAGTGTGTTCTTTCCAATGATGTAAAGAAAATTGAAATCAAAGATGACCCTTTTGAGATATTGCCCTTTGAAATTGAGACAAAATTGAGAAAAAAGAAATTTAACTGGAATTTCAACTCGCATAATTCAGCAATTATTTGAGCTATCGAGATGCCACTTGCACACCTTTCGGACGAACTATCAGGCTATAAACGAGGAAGGAATTAGCTTCAGAAAGTCATTATCTCAGCAGATACAAGCTGATAACGTATGATCAAAATTTACCCAAATACGATTTTTTTACCAACTTTGGCAGCAAATTGCAAAAAATCTATAGTGCATGAAGCTTTTGTTACACAAGTAGGCTATTCTACACTAAACAGTGATCAGAGTCACCAGATTTGAGCCTGATAATCGTCTTAGGTCGCGAGTAATAAAAGCACAAACTTGACGATTTGTTCATTTTTTTCAAGACACGAAAAAGAAGCCTTTTTTCAATAATTTTTATTGGCTAAACCAGTGGTTCTCAACCTTTTTACAGCCACCGCCCCCCTGTAGGGTTGAAAATTTTTTCAGCGCCCCCTTTGTGGACGGGCGTAAAAGTGGAAGAGGGGGAGGGGGTTGCATTCTTGACAGGTTTAATCCTATAATTTTGCCCAACCGATAGTTGAAAAATGACTATAAAGTTAAAAACTTATGTTTTTTTTTCTTTTTCTTTAAGATAATTTTTAGAAAAAGTGGGCATTCCCCCCCCCCCGCCTCTAAAAAGCTGTGTCAGTAAAAATCAAGTGCATAGAATGAGTCCATTAAATGAGTGAACCATTTTTTAGGTAAAAAACACGTTTTGAAATAAAAATGCATCGTTTTTTCGACATTTTGTTTGAAAACCAATATATTTTGAAAAATACATTACGTTAAAATAGTTCCTGAACAGTCCGATCCAAAACAGTCTTGCTCTTATTTACTTGCAACTATGCAATACGCATCCCCTATTTATTATGTACGGATATTGGATTTTACTACGGAAAGGCTAACAGCCGTTCCTCCTATTTTTTCCCAGAAGGGAAAAAGACTTGAAACTAAAGCCCGTACCTGTCACCTTTAAAGATTATAAACGAAGTTTTAATTTAAAAAAACTGGTATAAGTTGAATTTAAAAATCAAGAGATAAGTTCAATTCAAAGAAATTCTTTTTGATTAATTGGTTGAAAAGGCTTTGAATTGGCTTTGAAGGTTCGATAAGATGACAAAAGTTATAAGTATGCCTTTGGTGACATCAGAGAAAAGACTGCGGTAAAGTATCGGGGATACCCTCCGAAATTTCTTTTCAAAATGAAGTCTTAAAAATGTGGTTTCTTTAGTTCTGTGTTTCGTGGTGGTTGACACTTAAATTCAGATTCCGCTCCCTGTAAAACATATAAAATTGACGTAATTTTAGACAATTTGTGGTAACATTAACTAGGGAGAAAGAGGTCTGTTATAAAGATTTTTCATAATTGAAGTTATTTAAAGGCTAAGTTTAGTAATGTTAGGGAGTCAGAGCTTCATCTAACATTCTCCGAAATACAAGTATAAAAAACACAAAATTTAAGCTAGTTTTATTGATGAAGAGGGAATGGCCAAGGTTCGTGAGTTTTCTCCGGAAATTTTTTTCACATTGCACCGTGAAAAATGCGATTGTTACCCTGTTAGGAGGGAAGCTCAAGCGACACAAAAAGTCGGTCAAGATAGGTGGCTCTTAAATTTCGTGCTATTGACAAATTTTAGGCTATCGCTCATGACGTTAGGAGAAAGATCAGGATTTGGGAGATATCCGCAGATAATATTTTTTAAAGCTATAATTAGGGGATATAAGAGATGAATGTTTCCTGCCGCCCCAGCCTAAAACATGTTCTCACAAGTACATTTGAAAATATACCCACCGCGCCCTTACCGCCCAAAATCTGTCCACCGCCCCCCTATCGCCCAAAATATGTTCACCGCCCCTCAACATCTTCCCACCGCCCACCGGGGGGCGGTATCGCCCCCGTTGAGAACCACTGGGCTAAACCATAAGGCATATAGAGCTATACTTTAGTATGGTTTCATGAAAGTCTTATATGTACATCCAAAAAAATTTTCATCAAAATCGGAGGGGGTCGAGTGGGGATTTTCTCGAAATTTGGGACACTTGACATGGAATGACCCTATACTTTTCCCTTTTCCCTGCTAAGTTATTTATAATTTCATCAAAATTCAGGATTTTCATCGAAATCCGTTTCCCATATTACTAACAAATCGCTTATAAGACAGTTTTGAGACTACAAATTCAAAAAAATTTCGAATGTGGACCACGAACTTTTTCTCTACTAACATCACCAAAGATCTTCCAAAACAGCGTTTTTAGAGCTACAATTTCGAATATTTCCGGGGAAGAGCCGTCAACTGAATCAGGAATTCAACAGCATTTTTCAAGTTTCAATTTCGAAAAATGAACGGGGGAGAAGAATTAGCAGTAATAGCGTCAAATGGTGTAGTGACAGTAAATAATTTGTTCGCGACGGAAGATTTAACTTTAAAAGATCTTTGCTTTTGAATATTATGCAGAATTGCATAGAAGCAAAGAAAGAAATTTTAAAATTTGAATCGAAAATTTTTTGTGGTATGTGTCTGTTGGGCAACTTTTTATTAATTTGAAATTTTGAATTTTTAAACCGAACAATTTTTTTTTGTAACACTCATCAGTAAAATCATAAATAAAAATAAAATAATCATAATTTTTATTTATTTATTTATTTTGTGAAGGATTAGTGACAGCACCAAAAAGAAAAAAAAAGAAAGAAAAAAGATAGCCAGCAATAATCTTAACATAGCATTCTGTTAACAAGATAGTACAAATAAATAATTACAATAAATAATTGCAGTAAATCAATATATTTATATATAAATATATATGTATTAATCATTATTTTACTTACAGTTTGAAGTGCATCCAAATAATTGTTGTATACTAACTTTAAATACAATCTTCAAAAACGCATTTGAGGAAAATTTTAGTAAAGCTAATACCCTCATCTCCTCGTCGTGTGAAAGTGTCAAAGAGCTAAAATGAAACATTTTCTATATGGACGCTGAACACGGCGCCGGAGCCTAATTATCATCCTGACAATTACCCCAAGCGCTCCCCAACCTTTATCCTTTGTCCGCCCTTGTCCACCATTAATGGTTGTAAAAAAGCATTGATTTCCAGCAAGGTCATGGTTTCCAGTTCCAGTCCAAGATGTCAGATGCGGAAGGGCTCTAAGCAATAAGTTCAATAAAACTGTCTGGGGAATCTTCCGACTTTAGACAGGGGAGTAATAAAAATTAATGCCAGAAATGGTGCATTCTGAGAAAGAAGCACTTCTACTTTGTACAACATCGTTATCAGCTAAAGTCGGAGGGCTATTTTCAGTCCTGCTGATGAACAAAAAACAGATGTGGTTCAATTGCTTGTAAGATCTACGTTGTAATGTGAGCTGTGATAAAGGAAGTGGCTATCCGCATGGCCTTTTCTCTGTCCCGTCTTCGTTTTTCCCTTAAGGTCTTTCCTATAATGGGTCATTAGGATCAGGATAAGAAGTGGCAAAGACCCCCCATAGTGTGTGGGAAGGAAAACGAGAGTTGGAAGTCTAAACAGCTTTTTTTTTCTATTTTCTACTCCAAGCGAAAATATCTACCAAAAGACCTTGAACAAGCAATCCACTATTATGGATCTTTTCAAAAAATGTACTAGAAAAAGATGTCAAAACAAAGATTTAACAACTCAAGCTGAAAATTACATTTTCTTCATGTTAATATGTAATAAAAACTTAAATTGTATACTATTTTGTTGTTTATTTGACGAAGCTTATTTTAAAAACTTTAAACCAATGACAAATGTTAACGGAGCTTGTAGGAGCGCTCGATGTGACCTCTCAATAATTTCCGTATTCGGCATATTTTGCTAACTATTCGGCAATTTGAAGACACTATTTCAACATTGAGACTATTTGCTCTTTTTAGTTTTTAGAATTGTTTTTTTTTTAAAGATGCCTAATATGTTTTCTTACTAAATGTTATGCATGTACGACATGTGTGCAATGTGTATGGTTGTATTTTATCACGGTAAAATTGGAACGTCGTTCGGTAAATTGATAATTTTCCCCCTCCCAAAAATTTTAGTTCGCTGCGCCCCTGGTAGCTTGGAAAATTAAAGATTTACCCACTTCATGAAATGAATGTCGGCCACAAGGTTCGAAACCGAAAGGTACACGGACAGAAGATCCACAACCAAAAGATCTAGCGGCGAGAAGATCCGCGAACATAAGGTTCAGTGAAAATAAGTTCAGTGAATATAATAAATAATTCTTTAATGACGACCTCTTTTACGCAAAAACGAAACCCTCTCTCCTCATAACTCGATCTTCCAGGCCGAAATGCTTGCCATTAATTTAGCCATCAAATGGATCATTTCGAATTCTCCTGACTTCCCAGGTTTCTCCTTTTTTTATTTTGTCTGACAGCCTTTCGGCCATTCAATCGCTCCTCCAGTTCCATCCCTTTTCCCTCCTTACTTTTAAAACCCAACAAAATTTTGCTAAAATTGCCAATTTTACTTCAATCTCCTGGGTCAAAGCACATATTGGAATCACAGGCAATGAAACGGCCGATAAGCTTGCCTTTGAAGCGACTTCGAAACCCCAAAACTTTTCCCTGCCGCAGCCAATCTCCCACTTGAAATCTATCCTCCGTGATTATCTCCTCTACATCTGGAAAGAATATTGGACAAATGAATCCTCCGGGAGATGGACTTTTGATATTTTCCCTACACCTTCTTTCAATACTCTGTTGGCAAATAAAATCCTTAATCAATTCTATTCTGGACATGGCCTCTACCATGATTACTTTTTCAGACATAAATTACTTCCTTCTCCAAACTGCATCTGTGGTGATTTTGGAGATTTAAAACCTACCTTTAAAACACACTCTTGCCCGCACACTAGAGATCCTACCACAACCACTTCCCTTATAGTAATCAAAACATGAGACAACTGGAAAGTCTTCTCCCATATAACAGGACCCTGCTCTTCCCCGACCTAAACTAAAATTCACCCTTAATCACTCTTTATTTTGTTATACATGACATCTTCTCATTCAATTTCTCTCACTTACCCCTTTTATACAATCTTCCGTCCAACACATGATCTTTGTTCATAATTTTTCTTGCGAGCACTTTTTCATTCACTTAGTGAATTTGCCTCTTTTATTTATTTATTTATTTTTATTGTTCTGTTTGTTTCGTTTAGTCATCTTTTCATATCTCTGTGTTTTGTATGTTCTTTGTCTTGCTGTTTTTGTATTGTACCCTGTTTTTGTCTTGTTCTTTTTATTGTATGGAAATAAACGAAAGAACAACTTCACCACGCAAAAAAGTAATGTCAACGAAAACGTCTTCCGTTCGTACACAGCACCTTCTGCTTGTCATAACCCCTTGAGCTCCAGCTAAAAATCCGCAAATTTGCACCTGTTACACTAATAAAAGTCGTCTGTGTGCTATGTACAATTGATACAATTGATGACGCCGTGTCGGCGAGATTGGAACCAGAGACGCTACCTCGTTCTGGGCGGTGTGTCCGAAGGATAAACGTATCAGCAGGGAGCTTTTACCCGAGGGAGATATATTGTTTTCGTTTCCAATCGTCCGATCTTCAACTGAGTGAGAAGCAGGCTTGGATCCAGGATTTCTCTCGGGGGGGGGGGGTGCAGTTTCATTCTCATTTCAGCGTTCTCCAAGGAATTTTTTAGCAACGTTCGGTGGAGGATCGTTCAGTGGAGCAAGGATTTTTGTTGGGGAGGGGCGGCGGGGGGGGGGGGGGCAATTCAAATGAATTAAGAAAGTGTAAAAAATCCTTTTTGGTTTTTTATTCACATTTTCCTAGGATTTAAGCAGTCAGCTATTTATCCGTTTAGTAAAAACAAAATGAAATAAAAATGCACTGGTGAAGGAAACAAAATAAATAAACCAATGTAGTTTTACAGTGGTGTTTATAGCACCCCATCCCACTGCATTAAATGAATAAATAAAACAAGAAACATCGTAAGTTCACATAAAATAGCTATTATTTTTAGAATTGTTTTCCATTCAAGGGGCGTTTAAATGAAAAACAAAAGTTTAAAAGAAAATAAAAAAATATTTAATAAAAGATTCAGCATTGTACAAATTTAAATGCTACGAATGCTTGCTTGTAGTGATGCTACTGGGTTATACTAACTGCCTTCGTTTTTTACTACCGCTTTTTGCGAATCTTGTGATAACTTTCTCGATATCAATAGGAATATTGATATGGATATGCATAAGGGCAAGACCAAACAAGACAATTTTCAGCCATTGTTGATCTTAAATATGTCTTAAGGCGTCGCAGTGACGAAAATAATCGTTCATTGGAGGCATGGAATTGAAAACATTATTTAAATCGTACTGCAAAACAAAAACAACCTAAAAATAATAGTATCAGTAGCGTAAAATAGAAAAACAAAGTTAAATTAAGCGAAAGCTAGCAGTTTACAATAGTTCAATAGTTGATTTGATTGAGGGAGCGAGAAATATTTTCTGCTTAATCAGATTAGGTTAAAGCAACAACTTTTTTTCTGCTGTTGGCGGGGAGGGGGGGGGGCGTGGGGGGATTGAGTGACGTGTCAGATTTTTGACTGTGCTTGTAAATGTTCTTTAACCAACTTATTTTTTTAGTAAAATTTTTCTGAGTGTTTGAGTGTTAAGGGTCTATGTAGTTACTAGTTTGAAGCAGTATTGGCGTTTTAAGTATGGACAGCGCATCTTATATGGAGCGCCTAGGCGCCTTTGGTCGGTGAGAAGGGGGCGAATTCGGCGCCCCTGCAGCTTTGGAAGCACCCACCAGGGGCGCTTAAGCATGAAGCGGTATTGGCGTTTTAAGTACGAAGAGCCTTCGGTCGGTGAGAATGGGACGCCGAAGCTTGAAGCAGTATTGATGTGTCAAGTGCGGAAAGCGCCTTCGGTCTGTGAGAAGGGGCGCCGAAGCTTGAAGCAGTATTGATGTGTCAAGTGCGGAAAGCGCCTTCGGTCTGTGAGAAGGGGCGCCGAAGCTTGAAGCAGTATTGGCGTTTTAAGTACGAAGAGCACCTTCGGTCGGGGAGAATGGGGCGCCGAAGCTTGAAGCAGTATTGGTGTTTTAAGTGCGGAATGCCCCTTCGGTCGGTGAGAAGGAGGCGTCGAAGCTTGAAGCAGTAATGGCGTTTTAAGTACGAAAAGCGCCTTCGGTCGGTCAGAATGGGGTGCCGAAGCTTGAAACAGTATTGGCGTTTTAAGTACGAAGCGCCTTCAGTCGGTGAGAATGGGGTGCCGAAGCTTGAAGCCGTATTGGCGTTTTAAGTACGGAGATCACCTGGGCGCCTTCGGTCGGTGAGAATGGGGTGCCGAATCTTGAAACAGTATTGACGTTTTAAGTACGGAGAACACGGGCGCCTTTGCTCGGTGAGAAGGGGGGCGCTGAAGGCTCGCTCTTGAAGCTTTGAAAGCGGCCCAGTTCAGGGGAGGTCAATTGTCGCAACCCCACCTTGAATCCACCGCGCCTGGTGTTAAGAAAGAAAGAAAAACTGTTTTCGAGTTTTCTGCTTCTGCCTACTGACTGTGTGAATAATGTTCGATGTAATTCTGAGAACACCGTGACAAAAAAAAAAAAATACATAGAAAAAAATATATATACATAAATATATTGTTCAATGAACAAAAATTAATACAATAAAAAAGTTTGCCGTAAAAAAAAAAAAAAAACGACGGCTGTCGACCGGCGCTTATTAGAGCGGCGCACCGGGCTTTTGCCCAAATGCCCACATGGCCAGTCCGACCCTGCGTCAATGTGGCGCAGAGCCCTAAGGGCCATGCTCCACATCGACGTAAAGCAGAAAAATTAGATAGAAGCGTAAAATGGATTCAATGGTGTTCCTATGGAAAGTACCCGGATTTTCGGTTTCTGCCTTCGGTTTCGGTCGAGTTTTCTGCTGATGTGGAGCAGGGCCCTTATTAATTTAATATTTTCCTGTACAATAGAACTTTTTCATTATTCGCGTTATTTATTTATTTATTTTTAACACTAGAATGTCTAAGCAAGTCATTTTGACTGCTTGGAAAATATAGAAATTACACATAAATGTACCAGAAATGAATTAGGAGGAGGGAGGTAACTGCAATTATTAATAAATATATTTAGATGTTGTATAAAAAGTCAAAAAGAAACTAACAAATTGTGTCATTATATACTTAATTTTTGAACCCTAATTGAAATTAAAGAGCAGTCAAACCAACTGCTCGGGCAATCTTGTGTCAATGTAGTTTAAAGACAAAGAGAGCGGAAAATATTTTTATCCTATTGGTGGATTTCAAATGTGTGTGCCAAAAGCTATGCTTAATCCTATAATATACTATTTTCGTGAAAACAAAATTCATTGTTTATTGAAATCCGAGTTGAAATACAAGTAAATGCACAACAAAAAGAGTTCTTATACACCTTATACGATTTCTTTTAACCTTGTACCTCGAAAGCGAAGAAGAAATTCCCTAATCCTTTTTCTTTCGAACGAGTGTGTGAGCCGTGTTTTATGCACACAAATAATGAGATTATGGGATTTGTTGTGTATTGTTTGATTGGATTGTTCATTTGTTCTGACACTTGTTATTTGCGGAGTTCAGGAAGGTTTTTCTGCCAAGTTTTCTAAGCTTCCCAAGACATAGCAAATGCAAAAGAAGCAGCTTTTTAAGGATGAATTAAGTCTTTTATTTCGATTGATTCTTGTTTTCCGGAATACAAAAGACTTTTCTAAATTGTCAAACTTAAAATCCCTTTGCAAATAATTTATTAACTAAATACTTAATTAATTCTGTATTTTTTTACGCTCTGTAAATGTTTTATGTATTAAATGAAACATAATCTGCCTAAGTATTTCCATTTTAGTATTTTAAAAATATCGTAAGCTAAAGCAATTCACCGTTTTACATTAATTACGTAATTGTTCAATATATCACATCATAACTCCTACTATGCTGTATATCACCATACTATACTCCTAACTCCTCTGTATCTATCCCTACACTACACGTAGTTTAGCTGGTTGGATAGGGACCTGAAGACAATATTCTTTTTTTAATCAAGGCTAGGAGCTGAGCAACCCCTAATCCAGCAAACCCAAAGGGATTGATTTGGAATGTAAACTTTGAGAACTCTGTGATTACTGCAGATTTAACGTGCACCAGCCACCATTACAGTACAAGGAAGATTTGCTGGCAGGCATCGAACTCTTCTATTACGAATCCAGCGCCTTACCGATAAGGCAACCACAGCCATTACGTTGTATATCAACCACGTCAGTTGCACGCATAAAAATGGTAAATACTCGGGATTTTTAGATTATAATTACTTGAGTTAAAGTATTTGAACCAAATGTCTTTTAGGCAAAAACCTTCTAACTTTTTTCAAAAATCAGAAGTAGATTTTTCTGTTTGGGAAGTGGTTTCTACTATGGGATACATCTACAGTTCACTCGAAAACAATTGTATTTTATCTAATTCATTACTTTCAATTCAACTCCATTGTTTTTCTTTTTTTGGATTACCAGCGCAATCTGTAAGAGGTTTTATGGGGGTACTTTCGATCATAGCTGCCGACCAGGGACGGATACAAAGGATGGTGGCGATCGCCACTCCCTTGAGAGACGCTCCAATAGAAAATTTTCGACATTGAGGTTCAAAAAACTTAGTATTAAACCAGTTTTAATGATGTTGGGGGAAGGAGGTTTAGGGTTCCACCCGGAAATATTTCAGAATTGATGTCCGAAACCTTTAATCAATGTCCACAAAACCAGTATTACTGCCGTCGTGTTAAGCGCAAAAGTGGTATCTGCAGCTGAGCTCAAACTGAGATATTACTCTTTAAAAAGTTTTGCGCCACCATGTATTTGATTCAGATGAAACTTTTATATATATTTTTTAAAAATATTTCTAGGGATGGACCGGATATCCGATAACTATCCGGTATCCGGCCTATCCGGCTGATATTTTAAGTATCCGGTACTTCCGGATATCCGATCCGGCTGACCGCCCCGGATACGGATATCCGGAAGATTTTTGCAGGATATCCGGCTAAGTATCCGGTATTGATGTGGGGAATATCCGGAATTGATGTGAGGGTTACCCGGTATGATGTGAGAACCTAATTCAATATTTTCTTTTTTATAAAAATCTTAGTTAAAAATTTCATTGTTTGATAAACCTTTTAGATGATGTAATTACTTTTCATCTTTCCTTTTTACCAATTTTTGCTTCTAAAACAAAAATTGTGTTATTCCTCCGACTGTGTACTGGACATGGAAGCATTCTGCATATTTGATTTTTCACAATTGCCAGATAAAATATGATTGTCTTCAGCTTTTCAAAAATATTTTAGTTAAAATATTTAGAAAGAAAAGGCTACAAACCTTCAAGGATTAATGTGCGACAAAAGTTTGAAAAAAGCTTACGATCATATCGTTAGTTCATAAAAATTAATCGCAGTAGCTTTTAATATAAATTCTCAAATTATTTTATTTATTGAATTCTTTTATTTTTAGTTTTTGTGCTTCTAACAAAAATTGCGATCTATTAACACCCTATGATGTTGTAATTAGATATTTTTTACTTTGCCACTATTATTGCTTTATTATAATTGAAAATAATATACACTAAATAACCTATCTAACATTGACGAAAGTTTTCTTTTAGGCAGGGATTCAAGTGAAACAGGCTATTGCAAATTACAATCGCTACTGGAAATGAATTACATTAGAACGTTTCTTGATAAAAACATCGTGACGTCAGCGTGACGTTTGCCTATGAAAAACGAGCTAGATAAAACGTCACAGCCTACTTGGCGAATAAGAGGAGATCGCTGAGTGCTTGTGAGCTCTTATTGGCTCCACCCGTAGTGACGTCATGCCAAGTTAAGTTGATGATAATGTAATTCACTTCCAGTAGCTATTGCAATTCGAAGCGATCGCAGTGCTGTTTCACTTGAATCCCTGCCTTAGATAATGAAAACATCTGTCCCCATGAATCGTCGCAACTTAAAACCATGCTTTTTTTTTTTTTGAAAGAGTTTAAATATGTGTAAAGAAATTTTGAATTTTGCACTTTGTTTCGTTCTTTCTTTTTGTAATACCTTCCTTTCAGAAAAGATATTTCTCTGCTATTAGAATCTTTTCACGTCTATC